>BJKM01000023.1:2220000-2355000 GCA_015082035.1 Chaenogobius annularis | reverse complement strand
CTGAATAATTTACAGAGGTCTAACCGTCGAAACATTATTAGCCCACTTAGGATACTAGCTTAGCAGGTATTATTACAGAAAACATATTGGATCAGAGCAAGAAGACAGGCACAGGCTCGATCGATCGGGGGTAAGAAGGATGGAAAATAGGACACAGTGGTTCAGAGAAAGCATGCAATTAGGATTTTCCTAGAGTAAATTAGGGAAGAGCTCAATTAGACTATATAGAAAGCCGGTAAAATCAAATTAAAACTATAAATGCAGTATAGTTTTATGTTTTTTTCCCCCCAAAATTAAATCAGCTAATGCTATTTTTCTTTTTATCAGTGCTAAAAGTGAATGAAGTTACAAATTGCACTTTTAAGCTCACCATTAGTGTTATTTCTGATTGTAAAATTAGAACTAGCTGATTGCAAAAGTAAATCACAGGGAAATCTAGTTAAATATTTGCATTCTATTACTTCTCCGGAAAGTTGGAGTAACTTCACACCATCACGATTTGACATTGACACATGCAGTTTAGCTTTGTCCTAATGGAGGAGTGTTAAATGAAACTATTCCACGCGTAACAGTCTCTAATGCGCCACGGCTTACCCTCCTGACCTCTCCTTATATCTGTGCCAATGAAGTTTAAAAATAGAAATCCTCTTTATTCAATGTTCCTCGTGAGCCTTTGCATTCTCTCTTTCTCTCACTGAAAATGTTCACTTTAGGAGATGATAAATTGTTCAAAACGTCCATGCTGTTGCCACAAGTATAATTTTGAATAATAGAAAATGTGGGATTGTTTTCTCCGCAATTAAGGTTTGAAAAAAACATTGTGAAGTTTGGAATATTTTGGACTTTGTAATATTGTTAGCCAAAGTTTCTGCAGAAACTAGTCTGTTGTGTTTCCTCTCAAGCACACAAGAGCCTTTCCTAGCAACCTCTAAGAACGCAGAAGAATTTTAACTTACTGTGGTTACACATGCCAAGGCATTAGACATTGCCTGTTTGAGAAGCTTTATGGCAAATTGACTTCTCTTGTTGTAGCCAATTAGTGAACCACTTTGAACCATAGCACAATTACTATAGGTTAGATAAGTTTATTTCTTTCATAATCCTGTGCAATACTGGAATCATGGTAAAGATTTTATCTACCTTTTACACATTAATTGACACATTCATTGGCCCATTGAAAGTTTCAATGGGCCATTAGCAGGAGGTCCCGCCCTGTGGGCAGGGTTCTCACAGAGTAGGATATAAACAGGAGTTCTCAGACTTGTTTCACTGATTGAGAATGACTCTTCGAACGTAGATGAGAGTCGAAACGTATCGTTTTTTCTAAAACAGAGTCCAGATGACTACAACTGAATCTTTTTCTACAATGGCACACTCCTGGACGAATGAGGGATTACAGCGACATTAATTATTATTGTATGATTTGGTGTGCTTAATAAACTGCTTATGAGACCGTTTTGCAGAAGTAAACTGCTGAGATAATCCAGCAGCCCGTTAGACTTTGGAACTGATGACCAGTAAGATAAACAGGGAAATTCCACTCAAGACGACTTGCTGGGAACCTAAAGTTCAAACAAAGTTCAACAGAGTTAAAGAGTTATGTATCAGTCCACTGCCGCCATATGTTTCCCCCCACCCCTTAGGGGCGGCAGCTGATCATGTAACCAGGGTGTTTCCTTTTCTTTATCAATAAAATAGGAAAATAGGTCGGACGGAGAGGCTTTAGGGCGTTCGGAGCAGTAACTGAAGCGTACTCTCTCCGTCCGTCCTCCTCCAGAGAAACAAATTTGATTCCCTCGTCTTTCTTCTCTTTTTGTTAATATGTGGGTTTGTGTAGATTTTAGACCCATAATTTTCCCATTGTGGGACAAATAAAAGGTGATCTTATCGTATCTTAAAACCATTTAAATCATCCGCATGTATACACACAGTTTAGTGCAGTATGTTACCTTATTTACCATGGGCGTGCTGGAACCCCTATTTCAGCCCAAGAAATGTAGGTTGTGGACCGGCCCACTTTCAGAACGAAAGTCATCGGCTTGTTTTTATCAAATGGTCCCTTCCCCTCCCTTCACTTACATTTTCACCCATTGTGAAGTAAAAACCAGTCCCACCTTTAGCGGACACACATTCTTCAGAAAGAATGAGCAGCTGTTAGTTCTGTAGCTTTAGTTGTTCTGCTTTAGCTCTTACAGGTGAATAAAACCTCTTCTCCGAGCCCCTGCTACACTGCCAACCACAAGATACAGAACTTTTATTCACAATATTTAGCTTTCAATGCATGTTAACATGTAGATGGGGCTGCTGATATTGCGTCATTGTCCATAACTTACTTAGTTTTACAGCACATGTCCCATATGCCTCTTTGACCCGGTCTATCTGCTCCATGGTTGTGCCTTGTACTTTGTGAAACATCCATAAAGGTCAGATAAATGATAAAGAACTATAGAAATACAGTGTAATAATAATAATACATGATGTGGGAAAGCCTTATTGTTTTATCCATGAGCAGATCAGACTGCATTTTCTTCTCTGTGCTGCGTGTAACTCTAATCACAGCTGACATGTGTTATCCTCTCATCCACATTCTACGTACAGCCAATCGCACAACTATAACCAATGACACGGCGGGGAAAGAGAACCAGCAGCAAATCAGAGAGAGAAGAGCCAACAGACAGCCAGAGCAGCCAATCAGGGCTCAGGGAAAGGCACCGAGCAGAGGGCTGTCAGCTGTCAGTGTTGGGGCCGTGGAGAGCGCACGGAGTGCAGCAGAGCCACTGCGCTGAACCACAGTAGCCATCAGTGTCTCATCTCTCCCGATTAGCCAGCACGCCATAAACAATATTTAGTCAAAGGTAAAAAAAGAAATAGTTTGTGTAACTCACCATAAAAGAACTGTACACCAAATCCGTCTGACTTTAGCTGCAAATACAGTAGACTAAAAACTGAACACTCGTTGACATAACTTTCACTGGAAGGATGGCACAATAACCCTTGTCCATGGAACTTTATGCAATCAGGAACAAACAAGATAAAAAGGTTTCCAAAAGTAGTATTAAATGGTGCATTATGTAACTTTTCTGGTGGAATGTAGACAGGTGTTTAATGCCATACTGTGGAACATTCCATCCATCCATATTTATAGAGCACAGTTTATAAGCAAGGCAGTCACCCACGATCCCTAACAAAAAATGCATTAAAATACGAAGTTTAGCAAATGTACAAAAATAAATGAAACTAAACTAAAACTATCAACAACAAAATAACTTAATAAAATACACACTAAATACATTCTTCAATCAATAAAAGACACAGGACCTAAACAGTGGTAAAAATGGGTCTTAAGAAAAGACTTTAAACACTCCACTGTGGGGGCTGTTCAGATGTGGGGGGGGCAGAGCGCTCCTGAGTTTGGGGCTGACCACAGAGAAGCCTCTGTCCCCCCTTGTTTCAAGTCTTAGGCACCACAAGCTGGAGCTGGCCCTCGGACCTCAGAACGTGTGCGCGAGTGTAAATTTGGATGAGGTCCGAGATGCATTGCGGGTCCAGTCCAAAAAACTTTAAATTAGCCAGTGTAAAAACTTTTTTTGGTTCCTGTTAAAAGGCATGCTGTAGAGGCATAAAACAAAATAAAAATAAATGCAGGCATTAAAACAATAAAAGATGACAATTCCAAACATTCCAGACAAAGCCCTTATATCTCCATAGAGACAAGCAGGTGGTGGACCCCCTCCCCCAGAATGTTTTATAGTGCACCTTTAAATTGTGCATTATATTGGATTTCCAAATGTGTGGTTTTGATGTTGTTTTTTTCAAGTTTTGAAGAGGTAATCTCATTTTGAATATTTACCATGTCACTAACAGAATCTCTTGAAAACATGATTCACCGTTTGGTGAAAAACACACTCTCGCACAAACAAAAGTGAGTCATGCCTGAACACCAGTGTGGGTGACAAAAGAGAAGTCATTTTCTTATCTTATTTCTTTTTTTTTCTGGGGTGTGTGATTTCAACACCAACAGACTTGTCGTACAACACTATTACAACACTATTTCTAAAGTGTTGCCAAGTACGCTTCTACGCTGAAAATGACTCCTTCGTGGGCGATCGAGGAGGATTTCTGTATTGAATTAGAATTATTGTTTTTTTATTCCTCTCTATTGGTGTAAGAAATACGTCACTGGCTCAAAACTGGACCCTGCTGACTATCATTGCATGTTCTTTTGAGCAGAAAACCTAAAATTGCTACCGCCCACCGCGGCAAACTGTCACCACACGCGCGCCTTTGAATTAAGCCATCTGGTGCAGCAAATAAGGCTCTCTTTGATTCGTTCTACTTAAAGAACACGAGTCTTTGATGCAGTGTAAGGAACGACTATATCTGTTTCTTATAGTTGTCACTTGTATGTGGTTTTTTTTTTAGGTTAGACTCAAATATTATGAATTGTTTATTTACACAGCTACTTGAGATTTAATGCCCCACTTCAAGAGGGACCTAAAATATACCAATTGAATGCAAAAAATATTCCTTGTAGCAATTACTTGACCTTTGTAAGCTTTAGGATTCATGCCTGTTTTACAATGAGTCAGTTTGGGTTTTGTCGCTGTACTGTTTTCCTGTTCGTAGGTTGTTTGTTGTCAACACCATTTTGAGGATTTCCACTGTTAGATAGTCACGATACTACATCGATATACAGCTCTCTGAAAATGAAAAGGGGTGATACTTCAAGAAGACGTGTTAGGTTTTGATCCTTATCTACTGCCAGGTGAGTCACTGACACCACTGAAAAGCAGCGAAAAAACTAACTTATGCTGAGGTTTACATCCAAGCTAGCTCATCCACAACCCCTCTCTGTACCCGACACGCCCTCAAAGCATTCAACAACAAGGTCTTTGGGAATGTTGCTGCTTTTGAGACTTGTTGGTGGAACTCACTGGCGCAGCAGACAGACAACATAGCAGCTTCCATCCTCAAAATGACAGTACAAACAAGTGTGTTACATCACTTTGGACCACTGCAGTAACAAACAAAAAAGGTTTGGGTACTACCAAACCCAAAATGTATTTTAATAGTTTTGATGCCTTCTGGGCCCTGGGAGAGTGCTGTAGAACTTTGAGGCAGTGTCACCCCAAATGAACAATAAAAAGTAACTCTAGATTATGAGGGGTGGGGGGGGGGGGGGGGTTTCATAAAAGAATTAGGCACCGGGGAAAAAAGAAAAGATCTATATTTGGAAGTGACTTTCCTTGTTTATAGCCTTCCTTTTACACAGTATTCATTTCACCTGTTGTCCTATCTCTTCAAGCATCAGTTCTACTCTTTACATGCAGTCAAACGTATAAAAAGGAGGATGAGAAGGCTGGACTTTGTGAACGATGGCCGCTTAAATTTCTCCCTGCAAAAGGTTATTTTTATGGCCTCTTCCCCACTGCACAGCAAATAGACTCGTGACATGACATATGTGTTTGTCCGGCGGACCATGGCCTGGCTAGCAGCGGGACGCATGCACTGAATCCCAATGGGCTCATACACCCCCCCCGCGCCCCCCACCGCCCAAGCACTCCCTTTCTCATCTCTCTCGCCCCATCCCGAACCATGCTACTACTGCAACCAACGCAAGGGGCAGATTAAATGATTGACTGGCTTGATTGATGGCAATGATTAAAGTCCAATCATCATTTACTTGGCTGTCATATCCAGCCGAGTCCATTTACCAATAAGAGAATTGAATAATTACAGTGATGGACTATGGCCATGCAGTGCTCATCAGTGTATTTTTTTTTAAAATATATATCTTTTTTTTTTTACCATATCAATGTTAAATAGAGGTTACATGCCTGAAAGTTTAAATCCACATAGAACGAAAAATGGCAGCAAGCAAGCGTTGAAAGAGGAGGAGCAGCATCTATGTACAAGTATGACACAGCAGAAAATGTTTTAAGCGTGAATTGTCGAATCAAGTATTCAAAGTGCTCAATGTGTGGTACTTGTAGCGTTGTATGTATTGAGTTTGGAATAAGAAAGGGAACTACAACAAATTGATTCATAATTCGTAGTATATCTAGGTTATTGTCCCAGTGGGGGTATGTGTCCTTCGCATTTGACCCATTCTTCGAGGGATAGGCTAGGCTTGGTCAGGACCTCAGCTGGAGGATTTTACCTTTGTTTGGATTGATGGGGGAAACTGGAGCGCCCGGAGGAAGATCATTGAGCTATTTTTTTTACCCCAATCCATTTCTGCCACACAACCACCACTCTACATTATGATATATTTTTTTTTTTTACAATTATCGTATAGTAACGGTTGGGTTCAAGAACAGTTGATTTGGTCAAGCTTTGGGTTGAGGTTAGCTAACTGTGTCACTTGTTTTGTGAAAAAAAAGAAATGAAAAATGCTAATCCGACTCATGGAGAAACGGAGAATGCCAATTCCACCCAGTCTCCCCGGGAGTCCAACCTGGAACTTTCTCGCTGTGAGGTGAGTATGCCAGCCACTGTTCCGCCATAAATGTTTGCACAATACATCTACAAGGATTCAGGAAAGGTAAGTTCCTGTTGCAACAGTCCCAAGACTGGATAAAGAGGAACAGAGGGACGGGATAGCTATATGCCTCTGTGAAGTTCAGAGCCTTTTTTTGCAATATTTTGCAAAAGGGAAACGTTGATCAAAAAGTTCAATTTTCAAATTAATTCAAATTACATTTTTCAATATTTCGAATGTCAGTTATAATTTGGGTCCAGTCCTATTGTTCTGGCCTTTTTGCCTGCCACCAAAAAGCATGCTCCAATGGTATCCACCAATTGTGTCCATGGTAGGAGTTTTGAGGCCCAGATACATAGCTCTAAAGTCAACTAGAATCACAACATCATAAAACAGTCTGCAGTGCTTTGTTAATCCAATATTTATGAATAGTCCCAAAACACATAATAATGGTGAGCCCCAGTATTTCTCCGTGAATAGTGACCACTTTGACATCGTGTAAATAAACGTGATGTCTTTTTATAGCTGGATAGGAGATATTTTTCCGCTCTGCATCTTTCTCTTTTTAAAATGTAAAAAGACAAACTTATTCTTGGCACCTTCTCAAATAATCCCTTTGCAGTCAAACTTTTGAATATTATTTTGAACTGCACAGTTGTCAAATGTAAAGACCTCAATGACTTGAGCTAATAAGTTAAAAGCACTTAAATCGCTCGGACTAGTAGCTTGGGAATGCAGCTGCTTAATATGCACTGATATTGAAGACAGTCCTTCGTTTGTTTCTCTCCCTATGGCTCTCACCTCCGGGAAGTGTTGACAGCTCGTAACGCCATTTCATCATCTATTCTTCAGAGATCCATTTCAGACTTTGTTTAACTTTCTAATGAACATCCGCTGCGGCCGCTTTAACAAAACATCCAAAAGAGTAAGGCTGTCATTAAGAAAAAATTCAACTCCAGAAAAATATGAGTAATCAGGGGATGAATACCATGCCAGATACTGCTATTGTGTGCAATAATTAACATTTACTTCAAATCATATCATTAAGCTATTTGTAAGAAGAGACATTTGTGTTGTCTAATGGCCAGAAGGGAAAAAAAAATAAAAAATAAGGCGTAATCATTGCCTTTGTGAATATGCCAAATCAAATGCTTTGTGATGCATTTTTAAATAATATACTAGAGAACATGTAAAAATGAGTGCTTGTCCTTCAACATATTAATTATGACAGAATTCACAATGATTATAATCTTTCTGGTTTGAGTACAACTTGCTTTGACCTATGAGAAGGTTTAGATTGTATATTGCTATTTGTAGTTTGTTTTTATTTGTTAGATCATGTAAGTTGTTTAAAAACAGGACATTGTGTAGACTGCAGTTTTAGATGAATATTTCCCATATTATCTAAGTTTGTTTGTTTTTTTTAATTAAAAAAATGCCATTAGTCGTTAGATTTTTTTCCAGTGGACATTTTGTATGTATTTTGAGAGAAAGGAAAAAACACGAATAACTTTCATAAACAAAACAATTACAAATGTTTGTTGCGCTACAATATTCAATTACAAAAAACATGTATATCGATAAAGAGGGATCATTTGTATTGTAACCTTTATTGTTGAACGGATAACAGCATGGTGCATGATACAGTAAGTTTGCTACTATAAAGCCAGGAAAACTAATTTTTTCCAACTGAATTTTCATTTGGATTTATTACATTTGAAAGTGAAGTCTTACATGTTAGTTTGGAATGGTCAGAGTTGGGGGTATTTTTCAAATCAGTAATCAGCCTTAGTTTTGGTTACATCATCATCATCTCTTTGCAGGTCTCATCTCCTCACTGCAATCCCCAAGCTCGGCCTGTTGTGCGAGCGTGAGCCCGGCCTGTTGTGAGAATGAGCTCGGTCTGTTGTGAGCATGAGCTCGGCCTGTTGTGAGCATGAGCCCGGCCTGTTGTGAGCATGAGCCCGGCCTGTTGTGAGCTGTGAGCCCGGCCTGTTGTGAGCATGAGCCCGGCCTGTTGTGAGCATGAGCTGTATGTGCCGGCCTGTTGTGAGCATGAGCTCGGCCTGTTGTGAGCATGTGCGCACTGCGCAGCTAGTGACTGGGAGCCTTGTCCTCATGCCAAAAAATACATAAACTTTCAGATGCACGTTTTGAAAAACTCCTTCCCCTTCATTATAACCACTATTTTCTTTCTGAGGAGTATGTTAGGAACGAGATGGGAGGACCCAAAAAGGCAGAATCAAAGTTTAATGAGACAGAAAACGAAATAGTCTTGGAACGAAGAGTTGGTTCCGGGAGGGGGCTGAGTAGATCCAACGGCACAGCAGAGGAGTATGCGGTGGCAGGCTGATAGGTGGGCCAGGGTTGACAGGAATGGGAGCTGGTCGCACGAGAGGCACTGGAGCAAACGGGAAACAAATGCAGGAAAGTATCAAGAATGACAAAAATAGCAAAAATGGAAAAAGTTGCCTGAGCGACTATGCACCAAAACAACATGACGGAAACGAACTGGCGCTTGAGACTGGTCAGCTTGCCTGTGAAGCAGTAGTGATGATTGGAGATGGGTTGCAGGTGTGGAGCTCAGCAGGAGGCAGGAATGAAGGATCCACCCAGGAACTGACAAATAAGGAGAAAACAGGGGAGGGGAGGGGGAGCAGGGAAAGAGGAGGAAGGAGCAGCAGCAGCAGCAGCAGGGAAGGATCATGACAGAGTAAATGCAGGGTAACAGCTATATCTATCTATATATCTATATATCTATATATCTATATATCTATATATCTATATTTATATAATCAATAAGGGTAATTAAATGAAAATATAAAAATAATATTGTTGAAGAAATGTATCACGTTTATTTACACAATGTCAAAGTGGTCACTATTCACGGAGAAATACTGGTTGCTGTGGCCCACCATAATAATGTGTATTGGGACTATTGATAAATATTGGATTAACAAAGCACTACAGAATGTTTATGATGTTGCAATTCCAGTTCCACATATATATATATATATATATATATATATATATATATATATATTATATATATATATATATATATTGATGCACAAATTAAGCACAACTATTAATTCAGACAATGAATGGTATTTTTGAAATGTGTTTTAAAGCATTACACATTTCTTATAAATGGGGATTACAGACCATCAAAGCAAGTTGTCTGTTAACTGTCTGTCTAGCTGGATAGCAGACATGTGTAGCGAGAACAGAGCATGGGGTAATATGATAATATGTCAATTCTGTTTCCCTATAACAAAATATAACTTTGTATGGTAGAAAAATAGCGGTAGCTGTCTGTGGTACTGAATTGTGAAAAGGCCAATATGTATGTGAAATACATATGAACTTTGACATCCTTCTCTTTATTCAACTCAACAGTTAAGACACATCTGCAAACCACTATGCAATAAAGCCATGATATAAGAGGAGCTTTTTTTAATTTCTGTCATGAATATTTCTCATATTGCAAGTATTTTTTTGAAGCCAGTACTGACATTTGAATTTTAATAAAAAATCTAATACCTGCCATATTGCCCAGTGTAACCTGATATGAAAACTCACCAATACAACGTGTTACTCCACTGTACATTTACATCCATCCGAGACTGCAGCCTTGATGTCAGCAACCAATTAGGCCATAAACTTGAGTGCTTTAACAAGAGCTGCTCATGACTGGTCCATCAGACAGTGCACGGGGGCAGGAGCGGGCCACGATGTGCTGACTCCAGAACAACGACAGCCAAATGTGCCCAGTAACTGTCGGCTTGTAAGGAGCGCATTACCTGCCCACTGAACTTTAAGATCCCGTCAGCTTTTAATGTCGATTACTAAAAAGCCCCTTCTGCCCTGGTAATTTTTTACTGTCAGGAATAAAACAATATCATTATGGAGGTATAGGCAGCTGATAGGCAATTGTTTTTTGGTCGTTGTTTGCAGAGGCAGAGTGGAGATTTTATTAGGGGCCAAGGAAATTCTATATAAGCCAACCAAGCGACAATAAAGATTATCACACCGTGGCACCTGTTTGTGGGTGAAATATAGCTGATCTAGTAAATATGGGAAAGTGTTGGGGGGACCAAGTTGCTGCCTTATAGAGCTTGAGAACTCAATTTAACTTTATAATGAACATCCGCTGCAGCCGCTATAACAAAACATCCGAAAGTGCAAGGCTGTCATTAAGAAAATCCAACTGCAGAAAATATGAGTAATCAGGGGATGGATAATTAATGGATCATTAAGTTATTTATGTAAGAAGAGACATTAGTATTGTCTAATGGGTGGAAGTACGGTCTAATCAGATGCTTTGTGATGCTATTTTAAATAATATACTATGGGCCATGTAAAATACAATAATTATAGTATTAATTCCAGACTGTGGTGCACCTTGCTTGTGAAGGTGTAGTTTGCGCATTGTTATTTACAGTACTCTGGGACACATCTCCAGATCTTCAGCTCAGCTCTTTCAGGACTACAGCTGGAGGATTTACCCATGGTGCAGGTTTTGAGTTGATGGGGTACACCAGAGGGCCCAAGCAAAACATGCCAACTCTGCACAGAAAGGCTCGGGACCTGAACCTGCGAACTTTTTGCTGTGAGGTGCGAGTGCTTGCCACTCTGCCATCATGCCATCTTAGTCTGTATTACAGGCTTTTCATCATGTAATGGTTCCATCTAAAAATAAGGCATTGTATGTGAAAAATGCCCAAAATGGCAGATAAATGTATGTGTAAAAACTTTGCCTCCTATTTTGAGTTAAAACTTCAATAAATCAGGCTTTAAATTAGAGATAAGCAAATCCTTCACTAGCCGTTAAAATCTTGTTGAGTACAAAGTTGAACATTTTGGGGAGTGTGTGCTACTTTAAGGGCTGATTTTAATGTCTCTATGGGAGAAAAATGCATTTTGAGAAAATTACCTTTGCAATTCCAATATATGGATTAAATTAAATAATAAAGCATCTTTATGTTACTACTACTACTACTACTACTACTACTACTACATCCAAGTAAATACTGTAAATAATCCCCCCCTTTAATTCACCCAGTTGTGTTGTTAACTTTCTGCCCACAATTTGCAATCCCACTGATCCAAACATCCCAAATCACACCTCTTTTCTGCTACACTTTGCCCAAAGCCTCCTTTTTTACTCTTTTACCCCTCCCTTGTCTTGTCTTGGCTTCTCGCTGCTCAGGGAAACATTACAGGCCCGGCTGCACTGGAAGGCTTTATCCGGAGGGCAGAGAGTCAAGCAGGAGCTGAGGTGGAGGAGGCGATGGAAAGGCACGGCACACTCCTCTTTGGCCTCTCTCTTGCTCCGGTGACGGGCTGGGCTCAGATGAAGGGTAGCTGGTGGCAAGTCTCTCTCACACTCTCTCTCTGCATCAGATCAGCTCGGATCAGTGGAAAACTTGTACTGCAGACAGTATGTAACCGGCTGGTAAAAACTGTGCATATAAAAGTGACTTGATGATGGTGATGTAAATGCACATCCATCTATTCATCTGTTTATGCATATTTTTGCCTGCTATAGCGCTTGTATATAGAAAATTATTCACCATGACTAAACTCATTTTAATGTAACTTTTCCATCTCACTCTCACAGAAAACTGTGAAATAGAAACATTGGTCCACTTAAAAACATCAATCAGTTAGAGCTTTTTCCAATAAAAATAAATAAATACAAAAACACAGACCAGAGATCGAAGTAAAAAGAAAACAAGTAGCATGTGACATCTAAACAAACAAACAAACAAAATCACAGAACAAACAATCAAAATAAGTCCCATTTTGTCCATAGTCTGTCAAAGAGGTACATTTTCAGTCCAAATGTGATTTTATTTTCTTCAATTTTTTGTAATGTCTTTTTTTTGCTGTTGCCAGAAGTATCCTCCAAATGTATCCATTGACAGTTTTCATGGCAGGAGTTTTGAGGCTTAAGTACATAGTTCTGAAATCATGTTGGATTGCAATGTCAAAAACAGTACGCGGTCCAATATTTTTCAGCCCAATATTTTTGAGCAATAGGACAGTCCCAAAGTGAGTAGTGGGCCTTCTGGCTGCCACATTTTCTCCAGCAGTTAGCATTCCCTTGTGAATAATGGGTGCTTTGACAAATCTTCACTACAAAATTCTCTCCAAACATGTGATTTTGTGAGCATCCACTGGGATGTACGTATTTTCCCACTCTTTGTCTGTCAAAACAAGGTCCCCTTCTCTTTCCCATTTCTGTGGCATGATAAAAGAAAATAGCGGACTTTTGTCTTTTTACAGAAAATCCAGCCCCCCAGAGGTTTTAATCCAGCCGCAAAATATTTCTAATTTATATTTATGCATTTCAGAGTAATATATAGCGTTTTTATTACTAGAACTACGAGTCCCACAATCCTGCCGTGACGCTGGAGCGTCTCCTCAGTGCTGTGTGCTGACTCGCACAAAACTTTACTGCCTTTATTTAAGCAGAGAAGTGTGAGCGAGGAAAGAGACGGGCGGCTTTGGGAAACACAAGGAAGAGGAGAGACTGCTTATAAACGTTAGAAAAGTGCTAAGAAGTACCACTAATGTGGAGCTAACAACAAGAAAACACTTCAACAATGACAGCTCTGGGAGGAAAACACTCAAACAAGTGCAAAACCTGGACAGATCAAGGGCTTCAGGCAAAGTTTAAACACAGGTCGGAGTGTAATAAAGTAATAACATGACAGAGAAGCTACTGTGAGCTCTGACAGCCCAGAATCCTGTGCCCTCACTAATGTGACTGAAAAGCTGGACACTGTGTGAATTCACTACAGGAATAGATTCTAACTTAAATAAGATTAAACTATAAAAACAATTGGGCTCAAACTGAGTTTGAGCAGAAATAGCCAACAAGTCATTTAAATCTGTTTGTTTATTTAATGGGTTGGGACAGTGCATGTTAATGAACATGAAATACATGCTGTAAACACACCGGATTGTTGCCATGGGCTAATTTCCAGCCGCTGTCCCGCATTCACTCTCACAACACTCTCTTTCATACTCCAGCATACAATTGTGCATGTTTTTAGTGGTAGGGAAAACTGAACGACCTGGAGGAAACATACGCAGACATGAGGAGAGCATGCAAACTCCACTTAGAAAGGCCCAGCCACATGGGAATCGATCCCAGGACCTTCTTGCTGTCAACATTTCATACCGGAAATCGTATGACAAGCGTATTTCTGTACCATGCTGCTGATACATGAATATGGACTGTAATTCATTCACCTGCTGCAGATTTGTGTAACAGTGTCCACAAATACAGTAACTATTCCTAGGCTATAAAAAGCTATTTAATTTTTTTATACATTTTACGTTATGTTCGGTTGGCAACCCACCAAAATTCAGCCTGCGGCCCAAAATGAGTCCTAAACCCCTTTTCCCCCTGTAATCCTTTCTGGCAGACTGCTGCTGCTGTTGGCCAGGCTGCTTCCCCCTACAGGTCACAGTTATGTTGCATCCTCTTTCTCCCACTGAAACTGGGACAATGATACAAAAATATTAACAATCGGATTTTAAATGAAAAACACAGTGAAAAAAAATAATAAAATGAATGAATAAAACAATACATTTGAAAAGGAGTAAGAAACACACACGCCTATATAATCTCACATAATATAGCAGTGTTGAAAAAATATATAAATCTTCTATTCGCCTTATTCCGCTCTGCCCATTTTTGCTTCTGGATCGGCCCTTCCGTGGTGTTGGATCGGCACTTCTGTTGTGTTGGATCGGCACTTCTGTTGTGTTGACACTTCCAGTGGAAAAGTGTGAAGAGTCTTGCTGCTGAAATATAATATAAAGTAGATTTGATTTGTATAAAAGGTCCTATGCTCATTCGCACCAACAATTGCAACAATGCCCCGATTCCTGAAATGTTGAAAACGGCTTTGTGCGTGTGTGTAGAGCTTGATTTCTCTCAAGGTCGGCCCCCTACGTTAACTAATGCAGGGGGAAGGGGGGGGGACACAATTCATGACGGCACCTGCGGCAACTTCTGGAATAACGTGAATACAAAATTGTGAAACTTTGATTGTGTTTTTGTTTTTTTCTCACTGATTTCTGTGAGAGTGGGTGGAATTTTTCTGGTGAAAGATCTGCCAACTTAGAATGTCACAGCAAGGTTGTAAACTATCTCCATGGACGACAAACAGGTGGCACCACCGGACTAAGTTACTGGTCAGCTCTATGGAGAACCAAAATTAAAAAAGGCAAAGCAATGAAAACATCATTACCATAATTTTCCTGCTATAGAGCGCTCCTGAGTAAAAGCCGCGCCAACGAAATGTACAAAGAAAAATAAATTGTACGTACACCTAGCAATGTGCCAAATGTTTTGTGGAGCTATGAATGAATTATATATCTTTAAATATCCACTTTAAATGTTGACTGTACTTGGTATTGGCCTAGCACCAAAGTACAATCTCGGACATGTTAGTGCCATATGAACCATCTCGGACTCTGAGGACCGGCCCTCCTGCTGGTGCCCAGAGTCAGGACTAAACATGGGGAATCTGCGTTTCAGTTTTATGCAGCTAAAATCTGGAACAGTCTTCCAGAGGATGTGAGACAGGCCGCTACTCTGGCAATGTTCAAATCTAAACTAAAAACTGTTTTGTTTGGCTGTGCATATGACTGAAATGCTTTTCTTTGCACTCTTCTCTTTTATGTCTTGAACTATTATTTTGTGATTTCTGCCATGTCTTTGTGATTTTAATGCATTTTTCCCTGTTGTGTGAAGCACTTTGAATTGCCTTGTGTCCAAATTGTGCTCTACAAATAAACTTGCCTTGCCTTGCCTATTTAAATAGCAATCTAAAGAGTAGCACTTGCAGATATAAAGACGTCACAATGATGGCATACCCCTATCCTATTCGTAATCTTAGACTCACTTAAATTGCGTTTGTATCTCTTAATGTGTTGAGTTATTATATATGTTACTGTATTGCATCAAAACTGATATATTGAGAGACAAAACGCTGAGGTGAAATCTTATTGCGTTGCTTTTTGATGTACCATTTGCTTTCTAATAATACTTGTTCACAGCATTGCCTTGACTTACCTTTACAGATCTTAGCTTTCCATTTATTCCCATTTGGGTCATACGCGCTCTCAGATAAGTTCAACTGCGAGCCACAATCTCTTCTTCTTCTCCGTTCTCCTCCTGGCTGCCCGCTCCGCATCACCTCAATAAAGTTAGCTTTGTGTGCAGTGCCGCGATGTCACACTCGAGTACAATCCCAAAAGTCCCTGGAGAAACCTCCTTTTTTCCCACCAATAGATACAAAATCACAAGCCCCTACTGTACGCCAGAATGGTTTATAAATAAAAGGTATGTTTGACGTATAAAAAAAACGTTATTCAATTCTGATTTTATTTTTTCCACCTCGCAACACTTTCCCCTGGGATTTAGTTCTCACGTCGGAGGGCCTTTTGATGCTATTTTTGACTCACTCAGCCTACTTTTGAAATGGCGTGCACATATTTTGCTCTCTATCTCTGTCTCACAGTGAGGAATAATGATACTTGACACAACCTTTGGTCCATTTTGAGGTTGAAGAGGTTAAAAGCCTTAGAAACCAGCTTCTGAAAAGAGATTGCGTGGGGATTCTTGCAATATTTCTTCTTTCCTTTTATGATAAAGCTGATAAAACTGAATGCTAACTAACCTCTTTTGTATAGAATGTAAAGACGAGTGGGAAAAAAAATGAAAGCGAAGCAACAACAAAACTACTTAATAGGATGTTACTCAGAAATTGGAAAAATATTGTATTATTATTATAATTTATTTATCTTTTTTGGGCAACAATATTTTTTCACAGTTATCGATACTTTTTTTATACTTGGTATCGACCCACCCATCACTAGTGGTAATAAAAATATGCACAAGAGAGAGACATAGAATACTCAGTCAGTAGCTTTTACAGTGCACTCTTTGAGGGGAAACCGATACTTTTATCATTTAGTCAAACACACACAAAAAAGCGCTAACTTGCAACACTTTGGACTCTCACTCGCATTCCACTGATCTGGATCTTTTCACAGCAGCTTTTGCAGTTCTGACCCAACTACGTGCAGCGTGGTTTCGAACAAGTTCACTCACACCACACAACATGGGCAACATGGGGGAAGTGTCTCGCCCAAGGACAAAAAATAGTGTGAACATGCTGGATCACTAATGTATGTTTTAATAGACAATTTCCCACCAAGTTGCACATCATTGTTTTGGATTACAAGTCTTGATGCTACTTTTGCCACGCTGAATTTACTGTTAAAACTAGACTTTCAACTTTTGTGATCATGTCCTATTTTCTTTGTTGGTGTGAAGTGGTTTGAATGCACCAAATGAAAAAAAATAAAAAAATAAAAGAAGAAGAAAGGAAAGCGGGAAAGTTAATGCGCCCTGTGGCTTGGGGGGGAAAAAATATATAAAAAAACGCATTCTGGGTCAGCATTGAACAACAGGATTAGAAGCTCTGAGTGAGTTTAAAAAGTCAGGGGAAAAAGACATTTGAGTCGTGCCAAAAACGCTGCTAGTAGCATTTTGGCTGTGACACAAAACAGAATAAGTAAGGAAGGGGAGAGGATCCGGGGCAGGAAGTGTGTCAAAATGAACACTAGATTCAACTATCGCAATGCAACAGGCCTGGCTTTACATCAGTGTCAGAGTACGACAAGATATTAGCCCAAGAATACGCCATCCACAGTGACTGGCAAATAATGCGCAGCTAAACATATGACAGCTGTTTGCATTATAATTTCATTGGATTCAATTAAGTCAGAAAATTAATTAGCAGAGTTAATGTATGTAACATCTGCTTAATTGTGTGATCCTGTTCTATGGCAGTACACAATATGTAAACCAAATGCACAATGGTTGGGAAAAATGCTATAGAAATTTGTACCAATTCAAAACTGAGACGTATGTTTTTGCAATACAACTCTGTCTATATAAATAAATACAACAAAAACGAACTCAGAATTTAAGAGTTTATGTATAAGAATTGAATACATTGTGATTTGTTTTATGCTGCTAGGAAACAGACGTGTGTAAAGTAGTAAAAACTGTGCTCAAGTAAGAGTAACATTAATTAAATAATAAATTATATGTAATAAATATAATAAATATTACTCAAGGAGAAGTACAAAGTAGTGACCCAATTAACTACTTAAGTAAGAGTAAAACAGGTATTTGAAGATACTATTACTTGTATAGAATTTCTGTTTGGACGTGAAATATTTTTTAACATTATTGTTATTGTGTATGATGAGTTAATGTAATAAAAAAATATTGTACCTATTCAAAAAATACACAAAACAAATCATATCTGAATGCAAGGTGTAAGAAAGAAGAGAGTTTTGTTAAAAGAAAAAGCTGTAAATGTGGTTCAGATCGTAGAAAAGGTTTCAAAGGTAGTCATCTGGACACTGTTGTAAAAAAAGACTTTTTGACTCCAGATCTTTTTTTTTCTTTTTTCTTCTTGTCGTATTTAAATTCTTAATATGCACATTAGAAGTAAATTTATGAAAATGAGCCCTGATCAACTGCTAGAAATAAAAGAAAAGTGCAAATGTTTGAATAAGCGTATGTTGTTCACACAAAGCTTTGGCACAGATTTACTCACCGTGGAAAAACATGCACTCAAGTAGGAACACTGTCAAATATATGAGTCAACTACTAGAACAAGTACAGTGTTACAGAGTACTACCGACCTCTGTTATTAAGTCATTTCATTATTACACCACAAAAACCTGTTTCAAAGTCTTGACGGAACTCCTTTTCTAAGTTGAGGCTTCAAACGCATCTTTGTTCATTTGTCAGATTCGCCAAAGCAATAATCCTGTCCGTCCCTTGCCAAGACAACCTGGCGGCGGAGTGATGGAGAGAACGGAAGGAGGAGAGGGCATAGAGGCAGAGGAAGCAGAAAAGGAAGACGAGTGAGACGAGATGCGGAAGGGGGAAGCGTAAGTGGGACAGTTTAGGAGGGCTTGACGCTGGATGAGAAATGCTCAGTGGGCCTCTAGGGGGGGGTGCGCTCAGGTCAAGGTTCCGTCTGAGAGAAAGAGGGGTAGGGGTGGCAAGAAACAAGACCCTCAATCGCATTAATTCCTCCCAGTATCATACCCTAATCACCTCATCTTCCCTCAACGTTCTAGGCATCGCGTCGAACTTCTGCATATTACGTCTCATGGTACAGCTATATGGACAGATTCGATTCTAACAAGCCTCCAGTCAACAAAATAACCACCGTCAGTTTCCAACGCGCTTGACACTACAATCGAATTGACGTCCGAAGCTCTACCCTCATATCCCCTACTCTCGACACACATCTTCGCGAATTCAGAAGCGTATTACTCTCTGAATCCCCCGGTAAGCCGCCCCGGCTTAACTAAAAGGACTCAGCCCGAAGTGGTGCGTTTACGTCTATATATAACTACTGTCCGTCCACATCACCTCCATAGTCATTACAGAAAAATTTCTCAATGTTCCCATCTCATCTACATCTGATCTTCCAGCGGTTACTTTCCCTCACGACTAGCCATTTTCGTTGCTAAAACCACGCTATCCATAAGCAGCTCGCATCTCTTCCTGTTAATGACAGCATCGCTCCTGCAGTAAAAGATAACCGCCTATGTATATACCCTTGTCCTCAATTCCGTAGTTTCTCAGCTTCGACAGTCCTTGCTATTCCCCTCAAAGATTGCTTTCCGTATTCTTACAGCACTTCCAATCTCGCGTTACCAATGGTTACGGGGACACGTGCGTGGACATGGCACGTTGCAGCAGCGTTTGTCCTGGAGTCAGAGCTGCACAGTGGGGACCTGGCAGGAGGCGCAGCGGCTAGTGTTGGCACCGCGCATTGTACGAAACAAAAGGGCTTTATCTGTTCCTTGCCCCCGCCGCAGAGCCCAGTGGTGCAGGATTGACCGGGCCCCCAAGCTTTTCGGTAAGTAGTGATCAAACAAAGGCAAGGCAGAATGTATTGAAGACGGCTACAGAGCGGCGAGTCAAAGTAAATATCGTTCTGCCGCACGTATGTCTGTCGATTTCAAACACGGGGGGAAATAAAAAAAAATGTGTATGTTGAATGGTACAGGAAATTTGCCAAGGATCCAGATCTTTTTAGAACGAGCGAGTCTGGTTTGTTTATTTTTAGTGACCCCATGCGAAACAAAGGGACTCATTGGTCCTCTGTCATTTCAAACAAAATCAATCTTTTCGCACCTCAGATTAAGAGCGTTTTGTGCTTTGCTAATTGATTCCGCCAAAATGTTACATGTTCCTTTTTTCCCCCCCTTGTAAGCAGCCATATTTCTTTCGACGCAGCAGATGGACCATGTGTGTCTCTGATGGACTAATCCACCTGTCAATCACGCCCATCTGAACTCGAAGAGATGAAAACAGTGACCAGACATCTATATAGATCTGTATAAAAATAACAGAGATATCATTCTGGACTTTGCACAGTAAAGAATAATGCCACAGACACATTATTTAAAGGTGAACTAGATACCTCTTCTTTTTTTTTGTAGATATTAATCATGGGTTTCACAACAAATTATATCTTTTGAATAGGAAAACATGCTCAAAAATGCTGGTTATGACATGCTTTTGTTTCATTTGTATTGGCAATATATTACAGAGATATAAACCGGGTCAACAAATATCATCATAGAATTCTGACCGGATCTCCAGCTCAATTTTAAACTTTAAAGGGATTATAAAATGTTGCAATTTCACATCAACACAAACCTATTGCTTTGCCTAGACTGTGCCACAGTATCTCCATGGACACAAGACGGTGACGCCAGGTTTACAGGTCAGATCTGCAAAGAGGCAACTCCGCCCACAGTAAGAATGCATGTTTTTCTTGATATATTTTTTGGCAGTAAAATCTCCTGCAATTGAATAAATGCTAAATAGATTTGTTTAATCTGTGGCCATATATGGAATAAGACTTTCACCAGGAAATGAAATTGTTTACAGTTTTTGGCGTTGACATTTAGTCTAAAAGAAAAAGACGGATTCAGACTTTTGCCGCGTCCATGGGCGAGTTTGTGTGACAAAGTGATTGATTTTTGTTGGAGACACATTTAAATACATTTTATAGAATCTCTCAGCATTTTCATTTTCTTCTTAACAATACTTTCAAGTTCTTCTTTTGTTACAGTTTATGCACAACTTTCTTGGCAGAAATTGTGTTTATGTTTCTACTTACTATTTTCCCCTTTTATACCAGCGCCATGTCCTGCGTTCTTCCCCATTTACATATTTGTGATTAATAATGAACTATTTAACCTTTAGATTTTTTTTATTTATACAGAATAAACCAAATGCTTTGGTTTAAACTTGCTCATTCATACCCTGTGAAGCATACAATACAAATACAACAAACAAACATGTAATAACAAGATTAAATACCAAATGAAACAATCACTGAAATGAACCAATACACTTACACATACAATATGGGATAAAATCATACAAAGCAAGAGGTTAAAATGGCCATGGGCATTTGTAGTCAGCGTTGTCACATTCACTTCTACAGACGCAAGAGTGAGGTCAATGTTAAAAGAAAGAAAGTTTTACATCCACGGTTAGTACACAGCTCTTCACCGCTGATTCATTCACTCCAGACTTTTCTTTACAAAATGTGCTTATCATGGTTAAAGTCAATGTGTCTCCATCTCTCTCTCATCATCAATTACCAGCCGCCATTCATAGAACACAATACAATTCAGCACTCTCCATGTGTCATGTTAGGACATTTACTTCCTTGTTTTTTACCATAATTTATACAAAGCGCGAAAAACAGTGTGGTTGGTGATGACATTTTTCTTGAATGATTTTAATAAAAAAGAAAAAAAAAAGAAAAAATTCATTCTGGCCGTTCATCGTTTGTAGTTTATCATCAAAAATGCCCTCTTTAGTGGTGAAATGAGATCTAACAGAATGAGTCAAGTACGCCAGCAAACATCGGCATCGCCAGTCATAGCTCTGATTTAAGATGAGTGCGAGGCCCAGTATCAACAGTAGGCCCTTTCCATTAGGCAAAATTGCTAAATTACACTAGATGCGAGATCATGCTTTTAAGAGATTGTGCGAAATAATAAAAACGTGGCAAAGTACAGGGATTCAAAAGGTTTTGCAGAATATGCATAAGACCAATTTGTGTGCTGAGCTTATTTTTTTTCTCTCTCAATGTTATGTCTGATGAAAGTGCCTGTATGTATTTATTTGATTTATTTGATAGGGACAGTGCATATTAATGAACACATGTAAATTACAGTGTAAATATGCAATATTACAGGAAAGACGCTAATTTACATCTGTCGTCCCTAGGCAGGTTACACAGAAGACAACACCACACAATTAAAACAACACAGGACAATAAAAGGCTAGTTAAACGTGCTCGCAGACTTGGGTTTCCTTCATCCACAGTTTAAGGTGCACTTTTAAAACAGCGATATTACTGTCAGAGGAAGGCTAGTCCTCTGATGAGTCACTTTGACAGAGAGCACAGTTTGTCTGAGTCTGGTGCGTCTGTGCGGAACCTCGCAGTCCCTTCGACCCGTGGCCCTGGTCCCCGTCCCACACACTGGTTTAATGAAGTCCTTCGTAGGGGGACGAGCCAGTCTGTGAGGAACTTTGAATGTAAAACATGAATTTAAAACAATGAACAAAATGATCAAAACTGTCTAAAACAATGCAGTGGTGAAATGATTTGAGTTCATTTGAATCATCTAACATATATATCCCTTTTACAATGTCGATGCAGTAAAATGCCCTCTAAACGTACGTGTACTGTGAGGCGTTTTCACCCCTGTTATTGGAATTCTCGCTATCCACACACTCAAATGATTTTTCAATGACAATAAGTTAGGAGATGTAATTACCTTGTTGACATGTTTCAGCTACTAACTGCGAGCCATCTTCAGAACTGCCACAGCGGTCGAAACATGTCAACAAGGTAAAAAACATCTAACCTATTGTCTTTGAAAACAATACATAAATAAAACGATATATACAAGTTTTCAGATATATCAAAAGAGTTCAAAATGAGTGTTGTTGGAGAGGGATTTGTTTTTCCCACTTTTCTGGTGGAGGGTTCTCGATCTGCTTGTCTCCATGGAGATTTTAGAGTGAAGCCTGGGACGTCAGACAGTGCAACAGGTGATGCCACTAGATCTAGTTACAAATCTGTGGTGAGAATAATTAATGTTTTTTAATGTTCTTTATATAATCATAAGGTTTTTTTCATTTTTTTTTTTAGTTTAATCCCATACTGTATAGAACATGCTAAGCAAAGCAACAACATCTCTATGGAGACGAGCTAGTTGCGGACACTGAATGAGAAAAAGTGAATGTACCTTTGTGTGCAAAAAAAGTCATTGTTTCGAGATTATTTAAAACAATAACAAATTATTTTATGCATGCCCTATTTGATTTATTTTCTCCTATTATTATTATTATTATTATTATTATTATTATTATTATTATTATTATTATCATTATTATTATTATTATTCATTGTTCTGTGTTGTACCTTAACACTGAAGGAAGTTCCTAGTTTGTAAGTGTTGTTCACTGACAATGGCAATAAACACTTTTCTGATTCTGATTCTAAAGATTTTCTGCCATTTCAACACATGACTAACCTATTTCCACAAAAAATACAATAAGTACCATATACAACTTAAATCAAGCTGGAAGACTCTCATAATCAGATGAGACCCTAACCCTAACAGAAGAAGAAGAAGAAGAAGAAGAAGAAGAAGCAAAAAATAAATGCTCTTTGAAATGTATAATTTGTGCAAAACTGTGAGAAACTCAGTAGTCATGTCAACCTTCAAAAGTCCAGCAAGTATGTTTCGAATAAGGTCATGAATAAAGCCGCTGTTAAATATTCAGGGGGCGATGATGCATACCTTTGTCAGATCAAGTCGAAAGGCGCTAAGGGACGCCAAGTTTGGGCCCAGAAACCTGTTTTTCATGAGCCTCTTTGCTCTTGACCCCCGCTGCTGCTCTTCACGCTCTCCTGGCCATAGCAACAGACGGTGTGACAAGTCGCCGGACACCGCAAAGGTCGATACGATAAACATATGGCCTCCTGAAGCATGACAAAAAAACCACATCCTGGCTTGTTGGTTGGTCACTGGCTACAGGTGGCCAGCAAGGTGACACAGCATCTTGTTTGTCTAAATACAAGCACGCCATATGTCGGCTTTTAAGCATAAAAGCTGTTTCCCCTGTTAGGCAAGCATATGTCTGGTCCAAAAGTTGCTGCTACATGACCGTTCACTTTATCGCTTGTTTGCCGTCTTCATCCGAGGACATCTGGAACTCTGCAAATTCATGAGCCTACCGTTTTATTAATCTAGACGCATAACAAACGAATGGAAAATTAGGGAATAAATTAGGGTAATTTAGATCTGCTGTAAAATGAGGAATACTACTTTTTGATATCGGCATTGGCAGTAGAGATGGTGGAGTCAGACATCTGTTCCTGCCTTGTGAACAAGCACAAGTATTGGCGCAAACACGGACTGATTTGTCAAAAATGCAGTTTGGTAATGATTGCACACAGTCTTTGACAAGTAGACAAATAGGTGGTGACAATATTATTGTAAACGTGTTGTTTCAATTTTAAAAATTGTTCCATGATTTTTTGTCGGAGAGTCTACTGCAGGCCATTATTTGTGAAATGTTTCTTAAAAATATTGAACTTCATTACCATTTGTAATAAAATAATGCAAAAAATTCAGTCACAGCGATCACATTTTATGCCTCGTTTATCATGTCAAAAATAAAAATACAAACATATGGTTCCACTTGATAATAACTACTAATAAAGCATGAATAAAGACTTTCAAGGATTCCCAAATGAACAAATTACTAGTTACTAAGCCTGAATCATTCTTAATTTGTTCAATTTGTTCATTAGAAATAAAGTATTTGTCCATTATTTAATAAGGCCATTAAAAGTGTAGCGCTTATAAAGTGATACCAATTATATAAATACATAATTAACAACAGCTTAATTCATTGACTTTTGGGTGAATTATGTACTTTTCTGGCAGAATGTCCCACACATTGCTTTGCCCACAATGTTCCGCAGTATGGCATTAAACTTACTTAAACTTAAGAAAAACATGTGACGGCACCAGGCCATGTATAATTTTCCTAGACATTTATATATATATATATATAGCATGAACAAACAAAAGTAGTAAAAGATTAGACTCATTTTGTGTTTTGCAGATTTTGCAGATTACAGACTCTCACAGTCCCAGATAGGTTTATTTAAATTATTAACCGTTCTCATTGTGTTATCGCTCAAGCTGCATGCATGTACAATTTGGCAGGTTACTACAGCAGTGGCACCCTACATACACCCACGGGTGACGCTGAGAGGAGTCGAGGCTTGGACCTTACCAGATGCTAGAGTTGTTCACCCATTAAGCATGAAATTTTGTCTTTGGGGGAGAATGATTTATAATTTCCCCTTTTGATGTCGAGGAGTAAAATTGCAAGCGCTGACACACAAAAAAAAGGGTGTGGAAAACATATCTCGTTTGTTCTCTGCCAGCAAATTCCTGAACTCTTTCCAAACTTTGATTATTTCCCATTGGCTGAACCGCAATAACTTGTCAGAGAGGGGTGACAGGGAGTTCGCAGTCGGGGCGTGAAGTTGAGAGCAATGGGCCTTGGTGATGTCGTGTTTGCATGACTCTACAAAATCATTACTGCACATTAAAATGGAAGCAGGAACATTACAGGCTGTGTTATTGGATGGGGGGATTGCATACGTCTAACTTGGCAAGACAGACACCACGCAATCAGCTATGCATCAGCTGCCAGTTTGCCAAGCGGAGATGGGATATTGTGTGTTGCCGTGATGCGAGTTTTCAAGAGAAACTTTCTTTTTTCTTACAGCAATACATTTGTTTGTTTGGTTGTTGTTAGATGTCATAGCTGATTGATTCTATTTACATTTTGGAATAACCCAGAGAGGATTAGGTGCACTGTGGAATTTGTTTTTGTCTCCAAAATATTATTGCTTTGTCAAGAATGTTCCACATATGCCATTGACTTATCTATTTCCATGGAAACAAGCAGGTCATTTTTAGTATGATACTCCTTTAGCAATAAAATAAATCGCCTGCAATTGAATAAATGCGTGATATATATGATTGATGCCATACTGTGGAACATTCGCAGTGGTGGAAAGTAACAAAGTATAAAAGTAAAAGTGCTGTACGTAAGTAGTAAAAGAAAAAGTAAATTTTACAGTGGATTATTTCTTTATTATTACTCCATTTGAGAGCAGTTATATGTACTTTCTATTCACAAAATGTTATAACTGGAATAAAACGTTTTTTTAAAAAATCTCTACTGTTAATTTTTGCTCGTTGATAGTTTACATAGACAAAAAATATATATATATACAAAAACATTTAAATGTCTGGGAAAATTTGAAAATCAATTCAGTTATATATGTCGAACAGAAATCAGCACTTCTTTTTCCCCTTTGGTCCTCTATCTCTACTTTTACATAAGAAACAAAATTGTAGTATTTCTTCCACCACTGCAGGTAACAAACTCTCCACCAGAAAAGTTACATAGTGAGCCCAAGTCCTTCTGTGTACTTTCTACTACCACCTCCTACTATTTCTATTCATCCTGCAGCCTGATTAGTCAAGCCCTCACACACTGGTCAATTCTACAACTTCCATGGCAGTATGTAACTTGAGAGAGACAACATTGGAAACAAAAAGAAATAAAAAATCTTTATTTTGTTGATATTTCAAGCAAGGCAAGGCAAGTTTTATTTGTAGAGCACAATTCGTACACAAGGCAATTCAAAGTGCTTCACACAACAGGAAAAAATGCATTAAAATCACAAAGACATGGCAGAAATCACAATCTTAGTTCAAGACATAAAAGAGAAGAGTGCAAAAGAAAAGCATTTCAGTCATATGCACAGCCCAAACAAAACAGTTTTTAGTTTAGATTTGAACATTGCCAGAGTAGCGGCCTGTCTCACATCCTCAGGAAGACTGTTCCAGATTTTAGCTGCATAAAACTGAAATGCAGATTCCCCATGTTTAGTCCTGACTCTGGCACCAGCAGGAGGCCGGTCCCTGAGGTCCTCAGAGTCCGAGATGGTTCATATGGCACTAACATGTCCGAGATGTACTTTGGTGTAGGCCATGGAGAGACTTGTTATACAAGCAGAGCTGCTTTGAAGTCTATTCTCTGAGCCACAGGGAGCCAGTGCAGAGACCTGAGCACAGGACTAATGTGATCGTACTTTCCTGGTTCTAGTCAGGACCCGAGCAGCGGCGTTCTGGATGTACTGCAGCTGTTTTACAGCTCGTTTGGAGAGGCCAGTGAGCAGGCCGTTACAGTAGTCTAATCTACTAGAGACAAACGCATGGATAAGTCTCTCCAGGTCTGGTTTAGACACTATACTTTTGATTTTGGCAATGTTTTTTAGATGGTAAAAAGCTGCTGATGTGATTGATCTGACGTGGCTGTTAAAATTCAAATCTGGTCCATTATTACCCCCAGATTTCTAACTTGATGTGTAGGTTTTAGAGCGAGACTCTGGAGGTGACAGTTAACAATTTCTCTTTGTTTCTGTGGGCCAAAGACGATGATTTCAGTTTGTCTGAGTTCAGCTGGAGAAAGTTGTTTTGCATCCACACACTGATCTGTTGAATGCAGTGACAGAGTGAATCCACTGGTCCATATTCACCTGCCGTCAGTGAAACATAGATCTGAGTTCGTCTGCGTAATTGTGATAGGACACATTCTCGCTGCGTACAACTGACCTAACGGCAGCATGTAGAGGTTGAACAGAAGGGGTCCCAGGATTGACCCTTGGGGCACCCCACAGGTCAGGGCATCTGGTCTGAGACACAGTTACCAATTTTCGATAAAGAATTTCCTGTCTTCCAGATAGGACTTTAACCAGTTTAGAGCAGTGCCAGTGATGCCACCCAGTCCTCTAGTCTCTGTAAGAGGATCCCATGATCGACAGTGTCAAAAGCAGCACTCAGATTAACAGAATTAAACTGAGACTTTGCCCGCGTCAGTGTTCAGGGGATGTCATTTGTCACCTTGACAAGAGGCGGTAGTGCTGTGATGAGGTCTAAAACCTGACTGGAAAACATCAAATGAGTTGTTTATTAAGAGGAAAATCAGTGAGCTGTTGGTAAACAACCTTTTCAAGGACTTTGCCCCAAAATGGCAGATTAGAGATGGGCCGTAATTACTCAGTACTGCGCTCAAGACTGCTTCTTTTTAGGAGAGGCTTTATGACCGCAGTTTTCAAAGACATTGGGATTTCCAGATTGAAGCGACATGTTAACTATTTGAGTGAGTGTGCTAACAAACTGTTCAGCACAGACTTTAGAAATCTGGTGGGTAACAACATCGAGGCAGCATGAGATGAACTCAGGCTGGTGATGATCTCCTGGACAGTTTTGTCAGTTACAGGTGCAAAGTGAGTCAGCTCTAAGTGTGTAGGTGGTTTGAGGGTTATTTTTTTGCATTGTAGAATTGATAGCATTTTTAATGCCCTGAACTTTGTCATTAAAGAATAATGCAAACTCATTACACTTGGATGTGGGAAATGAGTTCTAACGGCAGCTGAGCTGGAGGGTTTGTTAATCTGTTTTACTGTGGCAAACAGGAACGCGAGTTGTTACTGCAGCTTCCAATTATTTCAGAAATATCCTTCCTAGTTCTACATAAAATGAGGTTGTATGTACAATTCTCTCTGTAAATCTCTTTCTGAACCTGAGCTCGACTTGCGCCTTTTCGTTCGGCCCGACGGCACTCCTTTTCTGTGCCCTGACCGAACATCATTTCTCCATGGCGCTTCTGCTTATTTTTAACAATTTTTAGCCTCATAGGGGATTGGTCGAGACATTCACAACTTGACGGACATTGCAGCTGACACATGCTTACCACCATAAACCATGTCATCTATTTGCCCTCTGCGTTCGGTAATCCACTTCTCTGTCACACCACATCACAATTCTTGTCGTTCTGACACCTTTTACTTCCCCCTTTGGATAAATGAAAACTGTGCAGCGCCTGAACATAATTGACCTTGCTGAAAAACAGATAAAAGTAAGACATACTAACTGTGTAATGTTTTCAAATGGGGGTAATGAATTCTGGCAATTGCTGATGACTCTGGGACCTAACCTTGCCAGCATCAATTCCACTTGTTTACATCAAAGTCATATCATTTCTTCATTGTGAAATTGGTAAAGTCTTTGTGTCTCAACAGATATAACAATTACCCCAGAGCTTTCAAAAAAGTAACATCTTACATATTATAGTTCTTAAGCCTGCCCTTGCCAAATTCCCTTAGCTTGTCTAGAAACATTAGATTGTTTTTTGTTTAACTTTGCATTTTTGAGTTCCCCTAGTTTTTTACACATAGTCACATGGCACCGGCCTGGCTAACAGTCCATAGCCATTAGCCTCGTAGGAGTAAATTGTGAGCGGGTGGGGATTAATTGTCTTTGCTCAAGGACATTTCCAGGGCAAGTTTGCTCACTTCTTCATTAACTTTGCTGTCCAGATTTTCCTGGACCGTTCTGGGACTGTGAACCGGCCACCTCTTGTCATTTCGTTTTCAAGTTTGCGTGTCCGCATGACTAACGCTGACCCTGATTTTTTGTTGTATAATTATATCCATCTGGAACGCTTGATTCTGCACTCAGGGATGTTGCTCAGAGATCTTGGTCTAGTTTCGTTGTGTTCCATTTGACAGGCTTTGAATTGCATGGATAAGTCTTGGAGGTTTTCATCCCAAGTCTGAAGTGCCTCTACAGACCGCAAAAAGGACACATCCCAAGTTCATTCCACTTTCTAGGACACTCACTGTTATCTGGGAATACGTTGATCAATTTATTTTGGACTTTAATTTCAAGAGAATTCAGAAATGGGCTAAGGACACATTTACTTTTTGTTGAAGTTCCATGATGTTTTTTGTTATCGTTGAGCGTTTCCATGCATTTGTTGCACAATAGCATTATAACTGCACTCACTTAAATGTGTAAACAAAACCAAATAAATATCGAAATAATTAGCACCAAAACAGTACTGTGTCTGAATAAAGGGATAAATCACTTACCAATTCCTGAAATTGGTGGTGGTTTTTTTTGTTTTTTTTAGCAAACTGAATCCATCTCAAGCCCAAAAGTATAGAGAAAATTGCTGAATAGGACCTCACCTCACCAATATCGGATGGTGCTTTGTGGTTTCCTAAAGAAACATTTTTTACCCTTCCACTAGCTGCTTCACAGTGTCCTTTTTGACAAGATTTGCATTGCATGACTTGTATTTTAGTTGAAATTTTTGCCTCTGCAAATGGCAAGCTGACATATCCTTATTGCTGTTGGCACTTTTTGGGACACTTTAAACGCCAATGGATCTCACACCAGCAACAAAAGCTTCCTTTGACTTGACTTTGCTGCATTTTTGCATTCATTTTATGTTTTGAAATGTATTATAAACTTTGAAATAGGAAATTCAAACTTGTCCTTGCTCTCAGCCAGTGCTCACCACTGTCTTTCTTCACCCTGTGCTTGGCCTATATCCTTGTTTGTTCCTCAAATAGCTGGTTCAAGTTTGGTGGTGCAAAAAATTTTCAAGAGTACCACCATGTATTTGCAATGGATTCAAGATGGAAATAAATACGCTAAAATATATGGATGCTAAAAACATGATTGATGCTATTAGCAACATGGCTTCAAGGGAATAATTCTCTAACCCAAACCCAGCAACAGGGGAGGGGGTTTATATGCACTTAACAGCCCAAAAGGAAATATTTAAATGTCATAGGACAAACAACCTATGATTTTTGCTATTTTAATGAAGTCCCTAATTGTCAAGAAAACACAAACAACAACAACAACAACAACACCACCACTAATTATACCTTGAAAAATCTGCACTAATTACACCATTGAGTAATCATGTAATTCTGGTCACCATTTTCATTTCCCCAAATTCAGAAGGATGTGATTAACAGGTGGATTAGCATTGAAAAAATAAATGGAAAATCAATCAGAATCAATGAGCAAAGGAAAAAGCTGCCAATCTGAGGTGTAGGAGTGCAAAGAAAGGTAGCTCAGGCCGCTCTGCTCTTATGTATAGGGTGTATTTATAAAATATGTTTTTATTTGACACCTTCAATCACGTGACACAATTGCAGATTTTAAAATCCACATCTTTATAAGAAAACAAGCCGGCAGCAAAACAAGTTTTGTAGTTCTTCTTTTAATGTCACAGTAACGCCCGTACTCACATGAACGCTTTCCATTCAATGTTGTATACATAGAGGAGATGAATATTTCTGTATATGTATGCAAATATATGCATTATTACTGGCCTTGATGATTTTTTATCACCCATCTTGTTGTACTTCAAAGTTCACTGTTGACTTTGAGAATGTTCAACAAGCAACTATTGTACGTAGATAGAAATCTCCAACACTGCTTTTCCCCCTCTTCTTTTCAGTAATGAAGTCTTGTTTTGCTAGCTCTATCTCATCATTTCTTCTTTCCCCTGAGATGACATCCTGCAGTTTACCATTCTCACCCATTATTTACAAGTCACTGTTTGGACAATAAATTGCTGTTCCCTGTGACCTCCAACACAAGATAAAAGAAAGCTGGAAGGCACTCTTTTTGGTACGGCGTTGAAAGCGTGGGTGCTTGGTCATAGCAGGTTTTTGGTCATCATTATTGTGCGACGGGGCCTCATCGGTCATGAGGCGGGCTGTCCTATACTTTTCACTGATGTGTCCAGCGCTGGAGGTGTCTTCATCACTAGGCGTGTGGACAGGCAGAGGCAATGTGTCTATATAAAGAAAAGATCTCCATTACAGTTTTGCTGGACAATTCGAAGAAAATAACATAACGCATTCAAATGAAAAGTTGTATATTGTGAACATAGGAGAAAGTGCAAGTACCAAGCCTGGATAAATGCAGATAAATAAAAATACATAGTCTTTGTTCCAGTATATCTAGCAATGACTGACGACTAACTAAGGAATTTAATCAGATTTTATGAATTACATTCCTCCATTTGGTTCCTACCCTAAGAGCCACAATTGCATCAGTGACAAGGCCCTAACAGATGACGTGCACGGTGAATGTCTCAGACAATGGAGGACAGAGGAAGAGGTGCTGGATGAGGGACCATCATTGGAAGACAAACCCCTACATGGGATGTACCACCGGAACATAACTGAAGTGGCTGATATCAAGAGATTCTACCAATGGCGTAGAGCAGGCCGGACTGGGAAGGGCCGAGCCAAGATCCTGTGGGACTTCCAGATACAGACGGACAGAATGGTAATGGCAAACCAACCAGACATTGTGGTGGTGGATAAAAAGCAGAGGAGAGCCGTTGTGGTTGACGTGGCGATACCAAGTGACCGCAACATCAGGAAAAAGGAACATGAGAAACTAGAGAAATACCAATGGCTCAGAGAAGAGCTGGAGAAGGCATGGAGGGTGAAGGCGAAAGTGGTGCCCGTAGTCATCGGAGCACTCGGGGCAGTGACCCCCAAACTGGAGGAGTGGCTACCACAGATCCCTGTAAAAAACATCAGACATCTCAGTCCAGAAAGGTGCAGTGCAGGAACAGCAAAGATACTGCGCAGAGCCCTCAAGCTCCCAGGCCTCTGGTAAAGGACCAGAACTTAGAAAAAGGGACGAGACCACCCGCGGAGGGTGAGAAGGGAATTTTGATTTGTGTCGGTTACAAATAACAGACACAAGTGATCGCTGATTGTGCAGCAGTGTGGCCTTACTGGAGCTGCGGAGCCCTGCGTGGCCTACACAGAGGGCATATCAGTTTAAATACAGATTTAGATGTTATGGCCCAAGGGTTGGATCAAAACGTTAGTCTGGGTTGGGTGTGGCGCGCAGGTTGTAGTTTGCCTTAGGTGCATGGTGTAATTCCTCCACCTGCTTCTTTCCATGATGATGTAATTGTTTTCCATTGTAGCCCCTCGAGGCAACTACTGTGGTGATTTTGGGCGTTACAAAAATAAATTGAATTTAATTAATTGAATTGCTTACATCATACATTGTCTGGAATGTTCCACAGAAAAATATTCAAACTCACCGTGGTTGATACTGAGTTTGGTGTGGCTATTGGAGTTCTCAGCCTCTATAAATGCCTTTTTACCTCACTTTAATACATGTGTTGTTAATGCTTCAGTTTGTGTAATGTGAATAATCACTAGTTGAGCCTGTGTGGCACCAATGCAGCTGAGGTCCCTACGGCAAATTTTGTTTAGGCCACCCTGATAGTTAGATCCAGTGCTGATAATATGAATAAACCATACATTATTTATTGGATATTGTTAGAGGTAACAGTAGGTTAAAATATATATATCTCACTATTCTACACTGATGCAGGGTACCTTGGTCAGAATAGACCTTGGAAAATGGAAAGATGGTCACCTAAAACTGGCGGAGAGAAACACACGGCAATTGACCTCTTCTATACAGTATTTATCTGGAACTAAATTAAAAATCCCAGGCTAGCCAACCTCAAAATCCTCATTAATGTTTCAATAGTTCAAAGATAGACTTATTATTTCTTCTCTCTAATTGATTGCCTGGTGTTGAACAGCAATTGAAGCCGGTGCAAGTGAGGGCTGGTCACTGTAGATATGAGTTACACACTGCGGGGAGCATGACTTCACACATCTATTCTTGGCCCTGTTCGACACAGCTTTGACTCCCCACTGACAACCTTATGATTTGGAGTTCAGATTTCTTTAATGATGGAAGATGCAAAGCAGGCAGACTCTGAGACAATGACAGTCCACTTTTTTTCCAACATGGCGGCGAAGCTTGTGAAGACCGTTCTCTCTTTTTTTCCTGATCAAAATGCCAAGTGCAAGGGCCTGATACAGAGTCAGTGAAGCAGTATTTTATATACTATGGTTGTTTAAATCATTTCTATCACAATGTTTATACTAGGTAACTTTGAAACCCGTTCTAAAGCACAACGTGTTTTCATCCAGTCAGCGAAAAGTACAGACTACTTCCCTTTCCTCAAATAAATACAGTTTTTAAACAAAACAATCCGCATATCTGCAAAAATAGGTTTAAGTACCAAAAGGCCCATGCTTGTTTAGGTCCGTTCTATTGACTTCTGCCCAAACTACAACGCTGTGGCCGGGTTCAAACTTAACAGCGCAGGCCCGACCAGATGGATTCTCAAGAGTTTGTCACACATATTGTGAGAATTAATCTGGCCAGGTTAACATTTGGAATCACAGGATTTAAAAAAAGAAAACAACGTTACTGTCTGATAGGGATGAGGCGTTTTGTCACAAATCAATTCTTATTTCTATACGTAGATCACAATTTCGGAATGATTTTGGTTCTGAACTTATGCCACTTTTTTCTGTTAATTTACTAAATAAAACAGAACTTTTCAATAAATTACATTAATGTAGTCTAAAGGCTATTATGTCAAGTGAGTATTAAATTAACACTCGCGTTGACGTCGGATTAAATTCATTTCAATTCAATTTATTTTTGTAACGCCCAAAATCACAACAGTAGTTGCCTCGAGGGGCTACAGTGGAAAAAAACAGAATAAACAATGTTCATAGGGACTTGGAAATGTCCCAGCGTCCTGTGTCCTTAGACAGACGTCCCAAGCTCCCCTGTCCTTAGACCCTCCTTCTCGGCCAGGAAAAAACTACCACCAACCTCTTTGGGAAAAGGTAGAAACCTGTAGGAGTTCCACGGTGAAGGAGAGATCCGACTCCCTCGGACGGACAGGCGGACAGGTGGATTAGAAACCCCAAAATCAAACGATTCAATATCCCTTGTATTAAAGGTCCTATATTATGCAAAATCAACTTTTCAGAGCTTTTACAGTGCTATTGGTACCTTGTTTATGTGCCCAAAGTGGTTTTCTGATTGATTCCTGCAGTCTTTAGCTAAAGAATAGTCTCCTCTCTCCTCGGATGAGCAGACGAACGGGGCCTACTCACCAGGATGAGTTAGCCTGGTGAGTGCCGCAGCACGCTTCCCTGTTTTCAGCCCATCCTCCAGGAAGCACTCGGTACCTGTAACATACATCCTGCTTTGTTGAATCAGTATGTATGAACAAAGTGTATGAACAAAGTTGAATCCACTGGTCCATATTCACCTGCAGTCAGTTCCGTGCCATACAATTATGCTGCCATAGTTCTCATCTGTGTCAATTATATGTGATATTTTCTATATTCAAACACTTTCTATAAAATGTATCATCTTATTGACAATCATTATTTATCAGTCATTTTTGCATTATTTTTTTGTACTTCAAATGTATCCAAAAGTGGACATCCGACCATCAATAACATTTTTGACAAAACAACATCCACTGGAATTTCAACCTCTTCACACACCTGGAAATGCCATTGTCACTTAAAATGATTTATTTTCATTGTTATTGCAAAGATGACGTTCAAAATACAGGAAAAAAAAAATATTGAGGGTCTCATTAGAAAGACAAAACTACCACAGAATCAATATTCAATTAAAAAAAAAGCATGGCAGTATTAGCTTTTGAGATTCAGTTCAATAATAAAAAAGATATTCTATATTCCACTTATTTTAGTACATTTATCTCTAAATAGTGTCATCCTCCGACATTCCTTTGCATTTTATTCCATGAAAGAATAATGTGACTTTCTACTTTTCTTTATAGTGTCTTTAAATGCCACTCAAATGAAAATCTATTAATATTCAACACTATGCATAAACATGAGTGCCTCCTCCTCCACTGCCTGGTTCACTTGAATGCAGCAGCTCATATTTGGGCTTGTTTTCATGTAAATGTGCAGCTCCTGTTGAGAGGTGGTGAACCCGCCTGTCCTGCACCCTTCTGCCCACGGAGCCCCCCACTGGCACTGTCTCGGGATATATGTCAAAAGCACAGGATTAATTTGACCAAGAAGAGCTCTTTGTGGATGGCACAAAGGAGAACAAAGGAAAAGTTATGATGCCCTTTGTAAAACTTTTGATATAAACTGAGTACTAAGTAACATTTTTACTTATATAAAGATCTTTGCAAGTCCCTGTGATAGTTAAATATGTATCTATATCTAATAAGATATCGATATACATTTATGGAATATCTTTAATACATTAATACATAATACATTTTGATATATTGTATCGCCCTTTTTTTCTCCTTTTTCCCCCCAAAACAACACACATAGAACAGTGTTTTTATGTCACATCACTTAAAATAAGAAACTTTATGTTCGCGAGGTCAGTGATACCTGGTGTTTTGAGCTGTAACTCCGCAGTCATTTTGCAGCATTAGCTCCGTGTGCCATTCACTTTAGCTTCTGTGTCTTCGCCCCATCATTGCAGACTTTCTGCTTCATAACCGCGGCCCTCTGTGCTCTTTCACACAACAACACTAAGTTTCCCAGTCACAATCGTACATCTCTCCTCTTTTGTGCTTTAGCGGCTGCAGGTGCGCGGAAACAAGCTCTGTGTGAAACAAAAAGCGGCACAAGTCGTTCAAGGGCTCCACGCGCCACAGATTCAAGTGTTTTTAACTAAATATGTAAATAAAACTAATAATTGAGGCAATGAAATAATAATCAAAGCTTTTTTGTTATCAAATTACTGGATTTCCTTGATTATTCGTTTCAGACCTAGTTAACATGGGTTTTACAAGCACTTCCCCATGATATGTCAGATACGGAACAATTAGTGAGATTATACAACAATTCATTGGGCCCCTGTTTATCATTTCCTCATTTACTTGATGTAATTCAGCTATAACTTGCAATATTTTTATTTCAACATCAATATGTGATTTCCAAGTCAGGATTTCATAACACTCAAAAACTTAAACTCAAGTGCACTTTGTATCTTTTCCCCTACCCAATAATCATCTAATAAGATAATTTCTGTGAAAAAACATGTCATGGCTGATTACCACCATATTTTGTCTCTATCCAAGACCATTCCACCTTAGACATTGACTTCATGTAGTCATTTTTTAATTGTAGTTATTTTTTAATCAAGCCTTCTCTTACGGAAGGCTAAAATCATGCCTTTTCCCTTCTTAGTGAACAGACAGTTTGCCAGTGTGGTCCAGATGATTACACTTTGTTGTCTATATTCTGCTGCAGGGATCTTTGAGACTCTCAGTCTCCCAAATCTCAATGACCCATCTGTCTTCTGACATCTCTTTTTTTTTTTTTTTTTTTTTTACAAAGGAAGTACATAGAAACATGCAAACAGACATTAAGAGCATAAAAAAATGATGAGATTAAAAACTCTAAATTGAAACACATTTTAATAACCTTAATACGTATAATATAATGATGAAAAAGAGTATTTCAAATGTGTACTATGTAATCATGTAAATCATGTCGGCTCAGGTTTTGCTGCTTTTCCCAACCACTTTTCAACATTGCTCTCTGCTTTACAGAACGGGGGGAATCTTCCTTTTTTCATGTTCTCCACCATGGTCTTGGAATGGTTTACAGAAAGACCTTAAATTGGAATCTGTACTGTCACTTGACAGGTCAATTAGGTAGCACTGTACATTATGGCACAGTCAAAAAAGATAGTAATCAGACAGAAACAAATGGCAAAAACATGTAAATAATGTTTGTTTGTTTTTATTGAGAGAATTGTTTTTTTTTTACAATGTAATAAAATGTTTTGCTGTTGATTATTTATGTTTTTATGTGTGTGTTTTGTGAGTGTTTGCATTTTGCATTGTGACTTTATTGCATTTTAATGATTGTAAGGTACTTTTTATTGCCTGTTCAAATTGTGCCATGCAAATATTTTTTGTTGGCATGTTTGCTAATGTTTGTGACTTTCTGTGTTGATTGTGTATAGCGTATTTGTCTTATTTCCTCCTCACACTGTGGTGCCAATATTACTCACGTCCTGTGGAGGAGCGGTCAAGATGTAATGCGTATTTCCTGGGACTAGCCATTACATTGAAGACAGCACTTATATATTTATTTTATTTATATTTAAAAAGGGCACCATCTGAAGCTTGGTTAGTAAAACATGAATATGTATGCAGTCTCATTTACTGAAAGGGTAGTGCTCGATTCATTGACTGACAATTATAACTCTAAAAAGGATCAATAAAAGGGTCTATAAACTAGAATGATTTTGTGTGGTTTGATAAAGAAAAATATCAAAGCAGTTAATTACACTTGCTTACAAAAGCTATGCCTGGGCTCAACTTAGTTAAAAGAAATGCTGGTATTGAAAAGTAAGTTTTGATTAATTCTAGAATAATCTTTAATGCCACTCTGCAAGTTTCAGCCACTCTTTGAATCAGGCCTTACGTGTCCGAGGGAAGGTCAGATGTGGATCAAGGCCACCTCGGGCTCCGTGGGTCCTTAGAGCTGTCCGCAATACTGATCTTTGCGCAGGGTTTAGCGTTCAAAGATTTTTGAGTCCATCGATGCAGTATGATCCTGAGGTGTTTCAGGAGAAACATTTTTTATCGAGATGTCCTTTGTCTCCTTTGTGCAGGAAGCGAGAGGGTCGTACTCCTGGTGAGGGGCCCCTGGGGTCTCCAACCAGATGTGTCTCGTGTCAGGGTCCAGATTAAAAGAAGGGCTCCGTGGTTCTTTTTATCTGACCTCGGAGTTGGGGCTTAAAGTGGGAGTGACTTTAAAACTGGCTTTACATCTCACTCATTGTTATTGTTCTAATTTGGACAATTTGGACAACAAAATACTGCAACATTGTCAATGAACACACATTATTAGAGAAGAGAACAAACAGCAGGTTTTTGCCTGTAGTGGAAGGTTCCAGTTCACTGTAGGGGTTGTTTGTGTCTTTGAAGTCTTTTGGTGAGAGGTCATTGACTTCTGCGTTATCAGAGGGTTTTAGAGACAATGTTGTTGGTCCATGGGTTATGGGTCACATGAGTCCATCCAACATTTTGGCTTTGTTCGACAACAGTGAGGTAAATTTCAACATTGTCTTGAATTATGGAAAGATAATGTATTTTAAAGATCTTTTGGGACGCAAATGTCCTATATGTGTTAGCTGCTACCTTAGCCAGGTCGCTCTTGAAAAAGAGATTCTCAATCTTAATGTTACCTCCTGGTTATATACATTTACTACATGTCCTCCCTTCTCTCTCATCCCCATTTCATACTCAGCTGTCCTGTCTAAAAAAGTGTATGGGCCAAGAAAATCCTTTAAAAATGTTTTTTTTTTTTTTAAAACGACACGTGCATCAATAGTGACATCTGACTTTCGGCTGCATGTCTTGGACACTCGGGTGAAGAGTTTTGTGGATCTTTCAACCGTTAACCACCTTTTGGTGAGTTGGACAGATTTGGCAGGCCCAAACCCATCATGAGGGTCTTTGGAGAAAGTCTTGCCATAAAGCTGAAGAAGTACTGTCAGGCCTTGTTGGCCAGTGGGCCTCCTGAGACAGTTGACAGATACTAACTTGGCCATGCGCACTGAGGCTCATGCAGTCACAGAGGCCATAACTTGGAGGAGTTCAGGGAGGCTATGGAGAGGGACTAATCAAAGGAAAACCGTCCGACGCCTCAGGAGGGGTAAGTACTGCTTCACCCACACAATATTCGATGAGTGTGGTGACCATCACACAGTTAAAGTGGCTGAGGGTATTGGCAAGCTCCTTGATGGCAAGTCTTCAGGGGTGGATGTAATCCGTCCTGAGTACCTTAAATCTCTGGATGTTGTGGGACTGTCTTGGCTGACACGTCTCTGCAACATCACCTAGTGGCCGGGGACAGTGCTTTTAAGAAGGGGGACCGAGGGTGTGTTGCTACTACAGAGGGATCACACTCAGCATCCCCGGTAAGATCTATTCCAGGGTACTGGAGGGGAGAATCTGAACAATAATCCAACCTTGGATTCAGGCGGACCAGCTCTGTGCTGGAGGGTCCATGGGAGTTTTCCCAACCAGTCCACCAATGCTTTGTGGCTTTCGACCAGGTACCTTGCTGTGTCCTTTGAGGGGAGTATGGGGTCCGGAACCCTTTGCCGAGGGTTGTCCGGCCCCTGTATGATTGTAGCAGGGGCTGTGTTTGCATTGATGGCACTAAATCAGACCATGTTGATCACTGGTTCTGCTGATTACTTTTATGGACAGAATGTGTAGGTGCTGTCAGGAGTCGGAGGGTGTCCGGTTTAGGGGCCACAGTATCTTATTCTATCTTATCTCTGCTGTTTGCAGACGGTCTTGTCCTGATGGCTCCATCAAACCAGGAACTGCAGCATGCACTGAGACAATTTGCAGCCGAATGTGAAGTGGCTGGGATTAAAATCAAAAGCACCTCCAAATCTGAGGCAAAAGGTGTTTCCTCCTCCAGGTCTCTGGAGAGTGCTTGTCCCAAGCGATGTCATGGGTTTTGTTCACTAGTGAGGGAAGGACAGAGCTTGAGACTGACATGTGGAAGAGTGCAGCGTCTGCAGTGATGCGGTCACTGTATTGGACTGTAGCTGAGAAGGAGCTGAGTCGAAAGGTCTGATCAACGCTCCAACTCTCACATTTGGTCATGATCTTTGGGTAATGACCGACAAGATTGTTGATAGAAGAGGTCAAAATGAGTTTCCTCCGCAGGCTGGCTGGGTGCTCACTTAGAGATTAAATTAAATTCAGTTCAAAGTATTTTTGTAATGCCCAAAATCATAACAGCAGTTGCCTCGATAGACGACAAGGTAGATAGTCACACTGGACAACGCCAGTGTAGCCTCCTGCTCCACAGTAAGAAACCTTAGAGTCTTATTTGACCAGGAGCTCTCATTCAAAGCTTGTCCATGCGTTTGTAACATCTAGATTAGACTACTGTAACTCCCTGCTCGCAGCGTGTCCTGAAAGCTTTATAAAAAGCTTTCAACTGGTTCAAAATGCAGCAGCAAGATTACTAACAGGAACTAAAAGAAGAGAGCACATTACGCCGGTGCTCGAGTCTCTTTACTAGCTCCCTGTTGAGTTTAAATCAAATTCTAAGTCCTCCTCCTGACTTACGAAGCCATAAATGACCTGGCCCCTGTCCTACCTTCAAAGATTATCATCCAAACAGAGCACTTCGCTCTCAAAATGCTGGACTTCTGGTGGTCCCAAGAGTCTCTAAAAGCACAGTAGGAGGTAGAGTGTTTAGCTACCAAGCTCCTGTGTTGTGGAATCAATTCCTGTCCATATTGAAAAGGCCGACATAATCTCTTCATTTAAGACCAGATTAAAACGTTCCTTTTAAAATCGCTTATTGGTCAGGCCAGTTAGGAACAGAAATAAAAACCTACAGTTCCCACAGCTATGCTGCCCTAGAAGCAACTATGCTGGGGGAAGTATGGCAGCTTGAGGCACTATCCTCTGCTTCTTACTACTTATCTGTGCTCAAAACAATATTTAATATTTAATTTCACTTGCAATTTGGTTTCATTGCTTTTCCTTCTTTTTCTCCTACTTACCCGACGGAAGTGGAGCAGGCACATCGATGACCTGTGGATCCAGATGCTCCTCAACTGCCTGGAGAAATGGTCTGCCTGCAGAAACGCTCTCTTACTCCATATGAACGGTTCAGCCTCGAAGAAGTGACTCTCCTCCTGAGAGTCCACCGTCTATTGCACGTGTCCGCCTGTCTGTTGCGAGGGAGTCAGATCTGTCTTTCACTGTGGAACTTCTCCATGTTTTCTACTTTTTCCCAAAAGAGGGTTTGGTAGTTTTTCCTGGCCGAGAAGGAGGGTCTAAGGACAGGGGAGTTTGGAACATTTGTCTGAGGACACGGGACGCTGGGACATTACCAAGTCCTATGAACACTGTTTATTCTGTTTTTTTTGTTCTGTTTTTCACTGTGCCCCTCGTGGCAACCGCTGCTGTGATTTTGGGTGTTACAAAAATAAATTTAATTTAAATTGAAAGTAGGTAGATAAGTTGAGGAGGTCTGTCACATGAGAGGAGCTCAGAGTAGAGCCACTGCTCCTCCGTGTCAAGAACAGAACACCAGCTGAGGAGGCTTGGGCATCTGTACTCTCTAGGGAGCATGTCCCACCAGGAAGAGGCTCCCTGGGGAAGACCCAGAACACACTGGAGGGACTATGTCTCTCGCCTGGCATAGGAACGCCTTAGGAGTGTTGGAGGAAGTGTCTGGGCTGTGGGAAGTGTGAATCCCTGCTTGGTCTGCTCTCCCTGAAAAATTGATTTATGGAAAAGTATGTAACGAGTTACCATGACTATGATTAGGTAGGTGCAGCAGTTGGACAATATCGACAATAGGCAAGTAAAGTGATTTCATTAAATCAGATGCATTCACATTATGTTACAGCATTGCACATTATTACTAACAACACCCACTAATACTACTCAACTACTATTCGTTAGTCAGTCAAAGTCAAATAGTCACAGACTGTACAGTAACTGAGCTATTTTTCCGAGGTGTAAAAAGTATATGTAACTCCAGTGGGCTGACAGATATGGAGGTGTTAAGATATGGAGGGCTTTCAAAGTGAAAAGTAAAATCAGAGGATCAATACAGAGCTGAACGAGGGACTGCCAGCCTGTCTGGGGATTGGGAAGATGTGTAAAGGATGAGTTAAGAGAGGATTTTGGATGTGAGCCTGTGGTAGTTTTGAGCTTTTGTTACTAACAGCTTATGGAATTTATTGATCATTCTATTTGAAAAACAGCTAACTTTAAAGTCTCAAGCCATATGTTTATGTTACTGTTGAGGTGAATTAACTTACCATAATTAAAAGTAGTGCTAATCCAAATAAATGGAAAGAATACAAAGGGGGCACAAAACATCAAGACCTCAGGATGAAAGCTGACTAATGAAAAAAAAAATAAAAAAATAACAACATTCAAATACATGCGACTCAGCTTAGCTTAAAGGTGCATGTACGCTTTTCTGGTAGGAAGTCACCTGCTTGTCTCCATAGGGATGTCACTGCTTTGGATTGTATGGCATTAAACAGCTAGGTAAAGCCTGCATTTATTCAAGGAGGCCCTTCACGTGACATACTGTACCTCTATCCACAGGTCCCTTCTCTAATTTACACTGTAGAGAGACAATTTATCTACACTTTTTATCATCTGTTTGCCTTTGCCCGGTGTTTATAAAATGTTATTCAAGGAGATAATACTCATGTATACGTGTATACATAAATTTAAATAGATATAAAATGTTGCTCTTTTAAATGTCCCCTCTCTACTGAACAAGAATTTTACTGTCAATGACTGGATTTTAGACAACAAACTTTTAACCGAATTATGGTTGAGTGCAGATGCACCTGTGGTTCTCACTGAGGCCTCCCCTTCTGATTTAACTTGGCATTTTCAACAAGGAATGCTAAAAGGGGAAGTGGCACTGCTACTATAACTACAAAACATTAATTTAATATTTTGAATAGGCTTTGAATACCACTGTTTTTAGTAACCCCAAATTGTCACTGTATATAGACCACCAAAGAATATAACTTGATTGTTTTAACTGTTGGTTTTTCTTATTTACACATTGACATTTTAGACCTGCTTGCAAATTATTTAGGCGAGTTTTGTCAAAATAAAAATATATAGTTGCCAATCTATCAACATGAACTCAAAGTGACAAATACTTTTGCTGCTATTAGTATTTTTCTGTTTGATGCGCATTGGGTACATCAGGCCCTACTGGAACGGAGCTGACACCTTTAGCTTTGTTTGCTTTTTTGTTTAAAGGCCGCCAGCTTTATACAGGACAGATGAGTGCGAAATGGGGGATGAGAGAGAAAGGAGGATATGCAATAAATTGTCCAAGTCGGGATTCAAACTCACAACAACACTGCGGCCAGTTGCACTTGGAAAGCCAAGCTGTGCCTTTACCACTCGACCACTGGGCAGCACACGTTTAGCTATTTTTACTCACGTCCCAAACTCTGCTGTGTCTTTAGACACGTTCTGCAGCGATTTTTCAGCTGGTTCTTTAGTTATACGAGCTGCTACTGCTTTATTGTTACAATAGCACTTATGGTACTTTTAGGTTTGTCACATACTGCATATGTGACATCAAGCCACACAGGAACAGAAATGAGAGCTAATTGCAAAAAAATAAATAAATTCCAATATATAATATTATATATATTATATATATATATATTATATATATATATATATATATATATATATATATATATATATATATATATATATATATATATATATATATATATATATATATATATATATATATATATATATATATATATATATATATATATATATATATATATATATATATATATTCAACATATTAACACTGATTTACAACATGTGCAAGTAAAATACCAATTTTGGAAATTGGTTTATGGCAGAATTTGGATGTTTCAGCTTAAGTTACTTTGTTAACTCCCAAAAATACACAATGTAAAGTCTGACTGTATCAGAAGGAGGGATTTTTTTTACTACAGATTTGTATCTGTTGTAATTAACATCTTTCTCACTGTGACAGCAGGTGCTGTCCCGGTGCAGCGACAGGCGCAGAGTGTTGTCTCGGTGAAGTGGTTGGCGCAGAGTGTTGTCCCGGTGCAACTACAGGTTAGCATCGGCAATGTCTGAAACAGTACCACTCCCCGAGAGGAGTGGAAGAAAGAGAAAAACATGTGAACAGCAATGAACAGACTACAGGTGAACTCAAATATGAAATATTGTTGATCGGAAAAGAAGGAGGAAGCAGGGGATAGTGCTAAAGCTGCCATACTTTCCCCACCATAGTGGCAGTGTAGCTGGGAAAATAGGTTTTTATTTCTGTTCCTAACTGGCCTGACCATAAGCTATGTCAAAGAAGAACGTTTTAAGCCTGGTCTTAAATGAAGAGACTGCCTCTTTAACATGGACAGGAGCTGATTCCATAACACCTCCTACTGTGCTTTTAGAGACTCTTGGGACCAAAATAAGTCCAGTAATTTGAGAGCGAAGTGCTCTGTTTGGATGATATCGTACTATAGCATCTTTGAGGTAGGACCGAGTTATTTATGGATTTGTAAGTCAGGAGGATAATTTAAAATTTGATTATAAACTCAACTGGGAACCAGTGAAGTGACTCGAGCATTGGCGTAATGTGTCTTCTTCTGTTAGTTCCTGTATTTCATTTAACAATGCAGTACGGAATTGAAGAAACAATAATTTCTCCAAAATAATTATCAACAATGAAACCCCAGAGCTCTATTCTCAACCATTGGCGACATTTAGAAAAAATATTGTTATTCTCATTTTACTCCAACATGCTCTATGAGCAGTATGCAGACACTATCACATTTTATCTCAGAATCAGAAAAGGTTTATTGCCATTCACAGGCTAGGAACATGCTTTGGTGATTTGGTTCAACATACAACAAAAGACAAAAATAAAAGCAAGACATATCAAATAAGACATGAATTAAACAAAATAAACTTACAAATAAGATAAAAATAGACTTAGTATGTTCTCAAAATTTACAGTTAAATTTACAGCTCTAGTGCAAAAAGTGAACAGTGCAATGAGTGGTTGATGATTGTGATGCTCGTTTTAACTCGGCAAAATAATAAAAAAATAAAATAAAAATGATAAATAATAAAAATAATTTTCTTGAAGAATGTCAGTCTGGTTTTTGAGTAAACCACAATATAGAGACAGCCTTGGACGGTAGCGCAGCTTCACAGTAAGAAGGTACTGACTCTCGAGTGGCAAGGAGTTTGCTCCACGTTCTCCCCGTGTCTGCGTATTTTTCTTCCAGGTGCACTGGGAGAAACCAAATTAGCCCGTGGCTGTAATCCGGCATGTTTACTGCATGTATATCATGTATGTTCATTAACATCCACTGTCCTGACCATAAATAAATCAACCTAAAAACAAATACACTGCATTCAAAATGATTAATGCAAATTGTGTTTAAGTGTCATAAAGGTAATTTTTTTTGGTTTTCCAGTGAAACTCATGGATGGTATGGTGCCTCAGGGCTCAGGGGTCAGTGAAATCAATCTCAGACACCTGTGTAAAATAATTAAAGTAAAAACAATTTAAAAAGGACCTTCCACATTGTTAAGCAGACCACCATTTTCAAGCAATATGGGAAAGAAAAAGGATCTCTCTAGTTCCAAAAAGGGTTAAATAGTTGAATGCCTTGAACAAGGTATGAAAACCTTGGATATTTCATGAAAACATAAGTGTGATCATTGTACTATTAAGAGATTTGTAGCTGATTCAGAGCACACACGGATTCATGCAGATAAAGGCACAATGAGGAAGGTTTCTGCCTGACAAATACATCGGATTAAGAGAGCAGCTGCTAAAATGCCATTACAAAGCAGCAAACAGGTATTTGAAGCTGCTGGTTCCTCTGTAGTCCCGCGAACATCAAGGTGTAGGAACCTCCAGAGGCTTGCAGTTATGCATAAACCTTCTATCCGGCCCCCTTAACCAATGCTCACAAGCAGAAACGGCTCCAGTGGGCCCAGAAATACATGGAGACACGTTTTCAAACAGTCTTGTTCACTGATGAGTGCTGTGCAACCCTCGAGGGTCCAGGTGGATGGAGTGATGGATGGTTGGTGGACGGCCACCATGTCACAACAAGGCTGCGACATCAGCAAGGAGGGGGCAGAGTCATGTTTTGGGCCGGAATCATAGCGAGAGAGCTGATCGGCCCCTTTGGGGTCCCTGAAGGAGTGAAAATGACCTCTGTAAAGTATGTGGAGTTTCTGACTGACCACTTTCTTCCATGGTACAAAAAAGAACCTTGCTTCTGTAACAAAATCATCTTCATGCATGACAATGCGCGTGCAACAGTAGTAAAGGTAAAAAGACTAAACTATATCTTACCTGCATAAACAAATCCATATAACTCCAGAAGATACCCATTGCATCGCCCAGTCACATACCAACATGTGCACACAGATCAGACAGCCTGAAACTTTGATTCACCAGATTTAGAGAAGCTCTTCTTTATTCCTCAAGCGTTAGCACAGTGGACACCTGCTGTGGATAATCCACACGACCACAGAAATAAAACGGCAAGATTTCACCCACTAAAAGAGAAGTGTCAGGAACAGCAATTTGTCTGCAGAAGACATCTAGGATGGTGAGCAAGTGGTTAGTTTTTGTTTGAAAATAAATAAATAAAATATAATAAAACAATATAGTACAATAAAATAAGACAATAAATAAATACATAAAAAATATACTTAAGTATTTATTTAATTTCTTTTTGAAAAAAGAAGGGGTCAGCCGTAATTTAGTACAAGGCAACTACAGTATGCTTTAGCGTAATATCAAAGAGAATAAGAGTTGGATTGGAATAACAAAAGCTAGGAGACAGCAGGGGGCAGAGGCATGGGCAGACCAGCCGCTCAAATGGGCCAATTAGGAGCCAGCATTTTGCTGAGTGCGAAGATATCCCTCCACAAGCTGCTAAAAACGAGTCTCTCTCACCACTGATTGACTTGAGTCTTTGTTCTGACTGCCACTACAATCTGCTGAGCCAATGGAATTCTGGGACACTGACCTGGGAGAGCACCAGGATGGACATTTTCATTAAACCGCAGTTTTATTATCAACTCATCATTGAAGTGTCAGAAGACTCATTTCCCCATCTTGAGCCATAGACAGATGCCTTTTTTTGTTGACATTTTTTTCCAATGTGTATCAAATATATATGCTCACTATGGCCTCAGAGAGTGGTGCAAAGTGTTTATAAACTAATCGAGGTTAAATTCCCTTGTGCATCAATACTATATACTTTTTTATTTGTTTGTAATCAAGCATCCTCGAGAGACTGGAATGTTGAATGCATGAAAGTGGTTTGCCCAATGACACAATAATAGCTTTCAAGCATTTGTCCAAAGTTTGACCACTTCAGTTAATATTTGTAACGCCCAAAATAACAGCAGCAGTTGCCTCGATGACGAACTTGACAGACATATTTGTTATTATAGACATTTTTATTGCAATAAAGCTTTCTGAGGCTTCTGAGACCCTAAGATAACATGCATACTATAACATGGTCCAAAAATGTTCTGATAATATAATATAACATAATGTTATGAGGAATTTCTTAAAATCAATTGAAGGACAATCTAAATTTGCCTCTCTGAACTCTGAAGCATAATTTACACTAAATAGTCAAAATGGCCCCAGACGTTTCCATCATTGCGCGCATAATAGTCACTCAGTGCTCCACACTATTTAAATCAAAAGGTGCATCCAAATAACTGTGTCCTTGTGGGTCGGTTGGTTGGTTATGACTTAAAACAAACTAAATAAAAACTCATGCAAGAGTCACTTCAGGTCGGGAACAATCTCTACAAACTTTCCAGAGTGCTTTTAATGCTTAAAGAAGATAAAGATGGAAGCTCTTGGTCAAGCCCAGGGAACACAAACTTGGTGTCCCCCAGTCACCCACGTAGATCTGTTCTAAATATCGAAAAACAAGTCCTATTTATATGAAAGCTGGGCATGCAGCAACTGCAACGGATGATATAACCACATCGATGCCATTTTTTGTTTTCAAAATGCACACAGTAAGCCACCAAACCAAAGTGACGAATCCTAAGGTCTTAAACACACTGCACGCCACAGCGTTTACGTGCGTAAGCTTGTGAAACTACAGCAGCACGTCAACGTGAGGACGACCACACCGGCAGCTCCAGCAGAACGTTGTGCACTGGTTAAGTGTTTTTCTATGCGAAAGCCGATCAAACTTGCCCCTGCGCATTTAGACACTTGACAGTAAAAAACACATGAATAGCTTGTGTCGGTGTAATTCCTCATTCGTCCAGAAGTGTTCCATTGTAGAAAATGATTCAGTTGTAGTCATCTGGACTCTGTTTTAGAAAAAACAAAACGTTTCGACGCTCATCCAAGAGTCATTCTCAATCTGTGAAACAAGTCTGAGAACTCCGTATTCTTGTTTCTTGTTTCACAGATTGAGAATGACTCTTGGATGTTTTGTTTTTTCTAAAACAGAGTCCAGATTACTACAACTGAATCTTTTTCTACAATGAATAGGCTTGTATTTAGCATCTGTGCAGCCTGAGCGCTACAAACGCGTAAAGTAAATTTGAAAGCACACATTTACAGTCTTTCTGACTCATAACTGCCCCAGGAATGTGGGGTGCTGATGGTTAATGCACAAATACAACAACAAACACATGCTCTCCATGTATATTGACTGGGATACGCACCTACGCTCACGCCACGATTATAAGGATGCAAAGGGCAAAATACGCATGGAGCCGAGGCCTAAGTAAGCGCACGGATATCTGGATATGCGGCGCGACACGCAGCAGTGGTAATGTTTAGATCACATCAGCAATGTTTTAATTTAAAGACAAGCAGAAAGGAGACAAATAATGCTCAAAACCTTTGTGAATGTCATGAGTAGGCTGTTACAGAGAGCAGAGGAGGAGCTGTGAGCGCAAGACGGACACAGGACTACAATCAGACTAGAACCAACCCAGAACTCCAGGAAGAATAGCTGTGCTTGCTTTCACAGCTAAAACTAAACCAGGTCTAATTCATCCAGGAGAAATGTTTGAAATCAGGACTCACCCAGGACAAAATCTAATCTAAACCTGTTTCAAACAGGTCCAACCCAAACCAGGATTCACACAGGACTGAACCTTTGAATTAGTTCAAGATTTAATACAAAAGTTATCTGATGTCCTAATAGTCTTTTAAACTGCTGCTTTGGTCTTGTAACTCACTGGTTTAAAATGTGAATCAAGATTGGATTTTTGAATTCAAAAATACATCATGAATACTCACAAATGCCCCACGCATAAACTTACGGTATACATTTTACTCTTTAGTTTAATGTTTTGGTTATTAATTACCAGTTAAATTAGCCCTAAAAAGGTTGGTTACCCCAGGTAAAGCTGTCATGATCCTTCCCTGCTGCTGCTGCTCCTTCCTCCTCCTTTCCCTGCTCCTCCTCCTCCCCCTGTTTTCTCCTTATTTGTCAGTTCCTGGGTGGATCCTTCATTCCTGCCTCCTGCTGAGCTCCACACCTGCAACCCATCTCCAATCATCACCTACTCCTTCTCAAGCAAGCTGACCAGTCTCCAGCGTCCGATTGTTTCGTCACGTTGTGTGATGCATAGTCGCTCATGCAACTTTTTCCATTTTGCTATTTTGTTAGTCTTGATACTTACCTGCATTTGTTTCCCATTTGCTCCAGTGCCTCTCATGCGACCAGATTCTGTTCCTGTCTACCCCGGCCCATCTATCAGCCTGCCACCTCCTCAGCTTTGCCGTTGGATCCACTCAACCCCCTCCCGTAACCAACTCACCGTTCCAAGACTATTTTGTTTTCTGTCTTACTTTGATTAAACTTTGATTCTGCCTTTTTGAGTCCTCCCGTCTTGTTCCTAACTCAAGCCACTGGTAAAAAAAAAATTATAGAAACTAGTCGCACGTAAAATTGGGGACGACACCACCCTCATTGGGCTCATCTCGGACCGGGATGAGTCTGTCTACAGGAGGGAGGTGGACCGGCTGGTGTCCTAGTGCAGCGCTAACAACTTGGAGTTCAACGCCCAGAAGACAATAGAAATGATCGTGGACTACAGGAAAGTCAAAGCCCCCCCCTTATCATGACAGACTCTCCCATCACCACTATGGACTCCTTCCGCTTCCTCGGCACCACCATCACCCAGGACCTGAAGTGGGAGCCCACCATCAGCTCCTTCATCAAGAAGGCCCAGCAGAGGATGTACTTCTTGCGACAGCTAAGGAAAGCTTAGCTGCCAGTGCAGATGATGGTGCAGTTTTACACGGCCATCATTGAGTCCATCCTCACCTCCTCCATCACCGTGTGGTACGCTGGAGCCAGGGACAAACAGAGACTACAGCGCATTGTGCGTTCTGCTGAGAAGGTGATCGGCTGCAGACTTCCATCTCTGCAGGACCTGCACGTCTCCAGGGCTCTGGAACAAGCAGGTCAGATCACATCTGGCCCCTCTCACCCTGGACATGGACTATTTGAACCACTCTCCTCAGGCAGGAGGCTGCGGTTCATCCGGACCAGAACCTCCCGCCACAAGAATAGTTTCTTTCCCTCTGCCGTTGGACTCATGAACACTTCTAAACACCTGCCACTTTAACTGCAACTATTCATCTCACTGCACTGTCACTTTTTGCACTCACAACTGTAAATTTTAACTAATTGTTGTGTACATAGTAATGCTTATTTATTTTATACTATAGTAATTTTAAATTGTTTCTTAATGCATGCCCTTTTGGATTGAATGTTTGTATTATTGATCAGTGTTTTATGTTGCACCTTAATGCTGAGACAAGTTCCTAAGTTTGTGAGAATCATTGACAAGGGCAATAAACAGATTCTGAAATGCAAACGGTTTTATTTTTGTTTTTGAGCGAGAGTGTTTTTTCTAAGTTAAAAGGACAAATGTGGGCAATTTGAAACAGAATAAAAGCTCAAACTATTTCTTCCAAGACTGTGAAAAGTCTATAAAATCACCTGCTATGCCCTGGCTCAGTAGAGGGAAAATATAAAACCAAACCACTCTATTTTACTCATCAACTGTGCTTTTCATCCACAGCTGCAAAAGACCATCCAATTTTAAATAATTGATTAAAAAAAGGCTTGAAAATTTAAACCTAGATTTTAAACTAAACTAACAAACCTGTAATACTTTTACCGCTGCACTATAAACCTGTCTTTTTGGGTTGAATATCTATCACCTGCTAGTCTCCATGGAAAGATCTTTTACTATGTATTTTAGCAAATCCTGTGTCATTTAATGAAGATAGAAACGTATCGCTCCATAGAGACATGCAGTTGGCAGAACCCTCATCAGAAAAAACGTAATGTTATCTTAAGTTTGTCGAAAAAGATTCAGTTGTAGTTATCTGGACTCGATCGAAACGTTTTAACTCTCATCCAAGAGTCATTCTCAATCAGTGAAACAAGTCTGAGAACTCCTGTTTTTATCCTACTCTGTGAGAGCCCTGCCCACAGGGCGGGACCTCCTGCTGATGGGCCTATTGTTCTATTGTTCCCTGCCTCACCTTGAGTGCCTATTTAGCATCCGAATGCCCCGGGCGTCTCCAGGGTTTCAGCAGACCATTATAAACAACGGGAAGGTTGAATCTTAAACCTCCTTTAAACCAAAAAGGGAAACAGAACCAAGAAGAAGGGGTGTCTCTATCCCTTACGTCTCGGGACTGTCAGAAAAACTGCAACAAGTTTTTAGACAACACGAAGTCCCTGTTTATTTCAAACCAGGAAACACGTTAAGACAAAAACTGGTTCACCCTAAGGACAAAGATGCCGACACAAAAACAGAGCAATGTAGTGTATTCTATCCAATGCAGTGAAGAAAGTTGTAATGAGCGGTACATAGGTGAGACTAAACAGCCACAAGTTCAGGACCCCAGAGCGCTGTGCATCTTCATCTCAAAGCCACAAACCACTCTATTGAAGACAGTGAGGTGGAGATTCTGAGCAGGGAAAAAAGATGGTTTGAAAGAGGAGTTAAGGAGGCCATCTTTGTTAAAAAAAAGAGAATCCTTCATTACATCGTAATGGAGGTTTAAGATTCAACCTTCCAGTTGTTTTATAATGGTCTGCTGAAACCCTGGAGACGCCCTGGGCATTCGGATGCTAAATAGGCACTCAAGGTGAGGCAGGGAACAATAGAACAATAGGCCCATCCCAGTTTCAATGGCCATTAGCAGGAGGTCCCGCCCTGTGGGCAGGGCTCTAACAGAGTAGGATAAAAACAGGAGTTCTCAGACTTGTTTCACTGATTGAGAATGACTCTTGGATGAGAGTTGAAACGTTTTGTTTTTTCTAAAACAGAGTCCAGATGACTACAACTGAATCTTTTTCGACAATGGAACACTCCTGGACGAATGAGGGATTACACCGACACGTTATCTTAAGTTATCTTAAGTTATGTTTGATTCAAAGTTGTCTACACTATCTTAAGTGAACTTTTACTGGTTCATGTCCTGTTAAGGCATCAAAAGTGGTCCTATCTCCTCAAAGCAGTTTAACTCACTTTAGGCTCTTTAAACTCTTTTGAGCGGGAGAACACAACATATGTTGAGCTGATAGACAAAATAAAGCTAGCACACGTTAGCATCAGCTGCTTCCTGTTTATCGACACACGGCATTCACGTCAAGACCAAAAATATTATTTTTCCAGTACAATACGTAAAGAGACTTCAAAACCAGTGTGCAGAGCCAAAATGAATGCATACAATTGTGAACACAAGCTTTGGCCACAGGTCAGAGCGCCCAAAACTTTGAATTACCAAAAATCTTTTGATTTGCTGAAATTGGCTTCACGATTAAAAGAGAAATACTTTAAGTATGATTTTAGGTTTTTTCATTGAGACTTTATATATATATATATATATATATATTATATAATATAATATAATTTTTTGTATTTTTTGGGGGAGGGGGGAAACACACATCAGCTGCTTTTTTATGTAGCAGACGCTGAGAGCCAGGACCTGCATGTAGACGCATTCCACAATGAATTTAAGAGTTCCAAAGCACTCTAAAGCAAACCAGTCAGGGGGACCAGGCCAGTGAAAACTTAGCAATAATGCACCAGCTCTGCTGCTGCAGTGGAGATGGTGGGACGATGCTGTAACTGAAATTAGAGGATAATTGAGGATAGATTTCTACACAACTCGAGAGATTCAAAATCGAAAGGAGTCTACAATTATTCCTTTTTTTAAGTTCAACCAATGTGTAAACTAAAGCCACAAACACAACTTGTTCTTCAGCTTGTAAAAGGCACTTTATTTGCTGCCCCTAAGAGCTCTGGCCATGGCAGCTGATAAGTTTCACGACACACATTTCCAGAGTACTTCACTGGCACTGGAGCATGTACTAGTATTATACGATAAGCCGATGTGCCAGAATCTGCTCCTGTATTGACATGACAGCGATACATGGTACCACTTCAACCACAATGTTCCACAGTGACGTCTCCTTATCTTTTAACCGATTAATAAAATAGATGTTGGACTAGAAGAAATGCAAGTGTATGTTTATGCAGTGGATAATTAAGTATTGATTCCAAGTTTTTAATGAGAAAACAAAGATAGTACAAGCTGATAGTGAACTTTCTCAGTCGCTAAGAAGTTAACAGCCCAATTCTCTGCTCCATTCCACCAAGGTCTAAAGTTCAATTGATTACTTAAGCATTTTGGGAGAATCCAGGTTTGCAAGTGACCTCAAACGGCCCCAATGTACTGGCAGCCTTAGTTCTTTCTGCAATTTTAATGCAGCTAAAAATGATTCGAGTCCGTGTTGGCAAAGTTTCCTCCCTTTTCAATTTGGTCCGTCGGCAGTGATGGACAGCCTCTATTTCGTTCTGCTGTGTTGACATGTATAGGCATAACAGGGGGGTGCCGGCCATTTAAAAGTCAATACACCACGGACAGATTGGGTTTCAGAGAGAGAGAGAGGGAGAGGGAGAGTTGAGACAGTAAGCATTCATAGTGAGACGTGAATGCGTGCTAAGGTATGACAACAAAATGGTCACTACGCACCAGTGATGCAAGAGAAAATTAATTGAGTGCTATATTTCATGAGTGACAAGCGACTATCCTAACAGGCCCCAAGTCTAAACAAGGAGGCGAGGAGTTTTGAAATTAAAAATCCAAAGAGGTGTCCCGCGGCTTGGTAATTAAGGAAACACTTGTGAGCTGGAAGCAGGACGTACTCCAAACAAAATAGGTCTCTGGTGTGTTTTAGAGTTTAGTGAGCGGAGCAAAGCAACCACAACGGTTTACAGGTAAAATTAGGCTGGGATCATACTCATAAGCTGTGTTAAAGTTAAAGTATGGAAATAATAATAAATAATAATCATAATAATGTAAGTTAGGAGGCTTTTGTGAGTATTACGACAATTTATGCAAAACTGTAAAGATGTTTTGAGTGACCCAAAATCCTTTTGGAGGTTGTCAGGAAATCAATTGTTTGAAAAAAAACATTAAGCATCGCTCCCATTTGGCATCAGTCAGCTAGGTTGCTTTGAGCAGAAGCACAAATTGTTTAGTTATGTAACCTCAAACTGGCAGAGAAGAATTTGAGTCTTCATTGTTTTTTCTTAGCTTTGGGAGAAAAAATAAATATATTAGATTCATTTCAGGGGGCTCCATTATCTTACAGACAGTAAAAATGTATATTTTTGTCGCTGATTATAAGGGTTTGATTACAGGGTTTCAGAATGATATAGGTCGCCATAGCAGTTAAAATAAGCTATATATATTGAATGCGAAAAAGTCCTTAAAAGGTTGCATATAACAGGAAGCTGAAACCCTTGAAAAGATAACTACAAATGTCTTTCTATGCGAGTGTTTCGATTATATCATTAGTTCCTGATTTGAAGGACTTTTTAAGGACTTTTGCTCATTCAACATATGTAATTTGCTTTGAAAAGGTTAATTGCTATGGCAACGGTACACGGTGTGAATCATAAACTGTAAATGTAAATATATAAAAATGTATTACATGGTAATCCAACAACCCGTAACTTAACTCTGAATGCAATTAAAACAATTGGGTTGTTTTAGCCCTCTTGAGGCCTAAATAAATCAGTATGATGACTTTGCAATCATGACCTGTCTGGCTTCTCAAGGCTGGCCTTCTGAGACTGTGGTTCTTCAGCCTGGATCCCTGCTGTTAAATGGCTGGCAGGTACATCAATAGCCTTCTTCAAACTCGCTCCCTATGTAATAGGAAAGTCAATCCACTGAAGATGTGCATTCTGTTGTTTCCTATAACGTTGTGTAGCCTGACTATTTTTACACACACACACACACACACACATATATATATGTGTTTGTGTATTTATTGATTAAAACCTTGTAGATGCCCATGTACTGTTGTTGTTCGTTGGGCAAGGTACTTTATCTACCTTGCCTTAATGTAAATAAATGTGGTGTTTGCATGAGTGAGTGGAAGGTAAAAGACATCTGAAGTCTATAAACTAGACCGAGAGTAACACATTCTGATGATCATTTTCATCAGTAGCGAAAAGGTTATGGTAAGTCAGTTCTTTTTCTATTCCACTGGAACCTACGTGGACAACTTAGGGATGACTCTGACATGAGTGCAGAGGTGGCTGTAGGGGCACTTCTGTTAGTCCAGGGCAGATGTGGCAACAGAAATTGCAATTTTTATTTATGAATTAAGAGGGTTGCATAAACACACTTATCTGGTATGAAACATATGTCAAATTAATGGTAAAATCCCTGCTTGCCCATTACTAAATAGCACTTTATGTTTTTATTTAATTTGATGTATTCATCATTGTGTTCAAAAGACAATCCGTCCCTAATTTGCTTTTGTTTGCTGAGTTTCAATTAAAACCTTTTGTTGAGCAAAAAAACACTGGATTGATTTGTAGGCATAATGTTCCTAAATTATTGCAAACTTTCTATATCCACGCAGTCTCGTTTAATTGATATTCCACACACTTGTAGTTAACTGCATGTCGTGGTTGTAGAGAGGAGCTACTAAAGTTTTTAGTTTGGTACACTTCGGGACAAAGTCAGCGTGGTCAAACTATTTGGGAAATAATGACCATATTTTACACACTGAGAAGAAGGATTTTATTTTTCAACCCCCATGATTACCCATGTTCCTGTTGCTAGTCACCAAGTCAACACTTATCACCTGCTATTGCAGTGGAACAAATGCCAATTTACTCAACTTTTTCCTTGGTAAAAACCATGGTCGGTAACCCTTTCTTATTGCTAAGAATCATCAGCGGATTTGTATCACGTAGATACAGGTTACAAGCTTGTGAGCGGCTTTCGATTCTGCAAAAATGACATATCTATAACACAGTGCACCCATTTTGGAGTGACTGCGTCGTGGCCAATGCACTAGATATAATCTGAAAGTCTACTTTACCTACTCTATAAAATGGCATCAGTAATCCCGCCTGATCATTTCCGGCCTGTCAGGAGCCAAAGCCTATATCTCTGAAAAAGCATCTCGACAGCAGCCCCTGCTTCTGTCCTCAGTGGAATGCCTCTCCAGGACCGCTGCAAATATACATCAGAGGAGATAGGGGAGAATAAACCAGGCAGTGTCCTAAAAACAAGATCAGCCATGACAAATGTAGAGTTTTGTACCAGAGCAAAAAAGTAATGTGCAAGCTTGTCTGCAAAACAATCTGGATATGTTTGAGCTGGTGGACAGGAGAGTGTATTGTGGTTTGAGTGGCTTTCATGGGTTCAGTGAACAGTGTAGTTTCACAGTGATGTCTCTTTAGGTAATGGTATGGGAACAATATTCCATCTTCCGAAAACCTGCATGACTTCGTTTAAGGCAAACAGCATCACAGTGTTTAAGAATGTAACCCTTGCTTTTTAAATTAAGGCAAGGAATGGAACTTATCAAGAGGAGCAGAAACCTTGGCAAACATGGCATGTCTAGGTTTAGGATGCAAAGATTATTCGGAATAATCTTAAATAGTTGACCAATACATTTTTTGGGGGATAATTCTAATTGTTATAAACAAGTCGGTCTAATCCCTTATTCGTCCATGAGTGTTCAATTGTTTATCCAGATGACGACAACTGAATCTTTTTCTACATAATTGTAATTGTTTGTATGAACTATTCATGGGTTTCAGGCAAATAATTCCTTCCAGAAATGCACAGAAAGGGGTTTAACAAAATACAAAATGTTATTTAATTGTCAGGTTGAAGTTAGACGTTAGGGTTAGGATGAGGATTTGGATTAGGTACAGGAACAGGTTAAATTTAGGGCATTGAGAAAGGTGGGCTATCCAGCGTGTTTGCTAAATTGTGCTAGGATTTATAATGGGGGATCAGAGGGAGAAAAATTTCCCAGAACACCCAATTTAAAAGATACAATATTTTGATTTGAAATATCAATGTACTATTGCTTTGACAATTTAGGACTGCTGCCATGTCCAATCCTTCAAATCAGGAAAGAATCCTTATGCCTGAAAGCCATGAATAAAGACTCTAAAACATATGCAAAAATACATTTTATAACAAAGACAGCTGCATTATTATTCAATAAAATGAAAAACAACATTTCCGGCTTCATCAGGAATATGTCTTATTCATAAATATTTTCTATCTGAAGACTTCCGGTTATGATGTCGGACTAGAGACATGCACTCACAGCATTACTGCCTTGATAAATCACTGTTTCACCCACATAAACCCAAGAAACAAGGAGCAGGAGATTAGTAATGAAGTAGTAATGCTACACTAGCTGAACAATCAAAGATGACGGACCGTGGCCTCGGTGGAAAACAGACCATCTCACAAGCTAACGAGGCTAGCATGGCTAACAAGCCCAGCAAGGCCGGAGAACAAGACAATGAAAAACAAGATCCTGGAGTTGGAGTGCAGGTCTCGGAGAAACAATCTCAGACTTGCGAGAGTCCTGAAGAAGGTGATCCCAGGACTACTTTCCAGGACAGGATTTGCGGTCCCCCCCCTTTACAATAGAAAGAGCATATTGTCTGGGCCAAACAAGACAAACAGATGATAAACCACAAGGCCTGATAATGAGGTTTCTTAACCATCATGTGAAGGCCGCAAAAGTTAAAGGAGACCTCCAATACAAAGACAAACAAGTTTTCTTCACCCAGGATATTCCATGAGGTTTGTCAAGAACGTGAAAAGTTTTGCCACATCTGTGAGGAATTCAAGAAGAGACAACTGTGGTATGACTACAGTATGACAATAGTTATTTATGTCCCTCTACTTAAGAAAGAGAGTGACATTCAAAGTTGATATTGATTTAAAGAATTGGATCAACATTTCAAAGATGCCACACAACATGATTGTGGGTCTGTTTATTTAGTATTTTTATGTTATGTGGGGCGCAAATCAAATATCTAAATTAATTATATATTTTTGTATAATGTATAATTAGTTAATCTGAAGGTTTGTGACTATATCAATGACATTAACCCCTTTTCTGCTCTTTACCAACGTTATTGACCAAGTGGAGACACAAGATACGATGGTTCTAGATCTCGTCATGTGTTTAGAATTAAAGTTGATACTAATATGACCCTTATCAACCAACTGTGAAATGTGTGCTAGATACAACCAGAAGCCGGTGGGTTCAGTTGTGGGGTCCCGAGTATCCATCATGACGTCTGCAGAAGGTCGTCTCTGGAGAAGTGACGCTTCTCCGCAACGGATGATACCATGTCTACCTCGTCGTCCTTCTTGCCTTGTTTCTGTGTGAACTATTCTCTAGTGCAGTCTGATTTCCCACCAGCCTAAACTATGCAGAGTAGACTCCAGTTTAGTTCTCCTGACCAAGATCCAACTTCGCGCTGTCTGCATGTCTGACACCAAGTGGAAGATTAATGCATTGACTAATTGCCCTTTTTTTTGTCATATTAACAAAACTTTGGCATACAGCCATGCACATTTGAGTCGCAATCAACCAAGCATAAACCGTGTTCTGTACAACCGCCCTATAAAAAGTAATTAAAGTTACCAAAGTTGCTGAACCCATTAAACTCCCATGAACAGTGTATAAGATACTGGCAGCACAACGCAGGCACGCTCATTTATCATTAGACTCCAGCTATTGTCTGATCTATAGAGTCCACTTGGCCATTTTCCCACTGGTCATGAAATGCAAAGGCTGCCAGTAAGATGACCCCATATGGCCAGTAGTCATGGAGCTGCTTTATATGGAGGTTTAAAAGCAACCATTTGCAAATAATGTCCACGAGAAACAAACATGGTCGGAGGATCACTCCATTAGAATGTGAAATCATACTGCAAATGCTGCATTTTTAAAAATAACTGTAATTTAGACAGATCAATTACCCTTGTTGGAATTGGAAATAATGTATGCAAATTATAGTTGTTGACTATGGGGTCATGATGTAAATAAGCCACTGTAATGAGTATGAATAGAATTTGGTATAGAATGTGTAATTTCCTCTATTCCCAAAGGGCCTTAAAAACTGCTGTCATAAAGCCTCTCCTAAAGAAGAGCAGTCTGAACAGAACAGTACTGAACAATTACTGACCCATTCTTAATCTTGCCATTTTTTGTACTTTTTGGTCAAGATACTTGAGAGGATTTTTTACCAACAGCTCACTGACTTCCTCTTAATAAACAACTCATTTGATGTTTTCCAGTCAGGTTTTAGACCTCATCACAGCACTGAGACTGCTCTTGTCAAGGTGACAAATGACATCCACCTGAACACTGACGCGGGCAAAGCCTCAGTCTTAATTCTGTTAGATCTGAGTGCTGCTTTTGACACTGTCGATCATGGGATCCTCTTACAGAGACTAGGCTGTACCAGTGATGCCCACCCAGTCCTCTAAATTGGTTAAAGTCCTATCTGGAAGACAGTAAGTACTTTGTTGAGGTTGGTTACTTGTGTCTCAGACCACATTGCCTTGACCTGTGGGTGCTACAAAGGTCCTCTTCCGTTCAACCTCTATATGCTGCTGTCAGGTCAATTAACAAAAAGTGTCCTATGACAAGTCCTACGACAAATATGCTCACACTTAGACATATGTTTCACCAAAGGCAGGTGAGTAAACAGCATCCAACACACATCTTTTGAATGCAGTTCATTCTGTCACTTTATCCAACAGATCAGTGTGTGAATGCAAAACAACTTTCTCCAGCTAAACTCAGGCAAGACTGAAATCTTTGTCTTTGTCCCACAGAGACAAAGAGAAAGTGTTAGCAGTCACCGCCCAGTCTCTCCCTCCAAAACAAGTTAGAAATCTGGGGGTAATAAAGGACTTCGGCTTGAACTTTAACAGCCACATCAAATCAATAACATCAGCAGCTTTTCACCATCTATAAACATTGCCAAAAGGATAGTGTCTAAATCAGACTTGGAGAGACTTATCCATATATTTGTCTCCAGTAGATTAGACTACTGTAACGGCCTGCTCACTGGCCTGTCCTAACGAGCTGTAAACAGCTACAGTACATCCAGAACGCTGCGGCACGGGTCCTCATGAGAACCAGGAAGTACAATCACATTAGTCCTGTACTCAGCACTGGCTTCCTGTGGCTCAGATAATAGACTTTAAAGACTTGTGCACAAGTCTCTCCATGGCCTAGCAGCAGCCTATATACATATGAACCTTCTCGGACTCTGAGGACCTTAGGGACTGGCCTCTGTCTACTCTTTATAATGTTCAAATCAAGATTAATACTCTTTTGTTTAGCTGTGCATATGACTGAAAGGATTGTATTTTCATTCTTCTCTTTTATGTCTTTATCTGTTTTGTGATTTCAATTTTTATTTTTTTTCCTGTTGCATGAATCTCTTTTAATTTCCTGGTGTAGGAATTGTCCTCTATGAATATACTTGCCTTGCCAATAACTTGGTGTGGTCCAAATAATGTAGCTGAAATATCTCACTGGTGAAAGAACAGGACTAGGGTTTGTTCCATGTATAGTCCTGAGCAGACTTAGGAGGGATGAACCCTCACTATACTTGTACTTGCTTAGTCCTAGTTTGAGCCTATCCAATTCTGACGTGGACTTGATTTGGTCAAGTTTTACACCTGGTTTAGCCTTGGCCTTGTCTATGTTTAGTTCCAGGTTTAATCTTAGTTTAGTCCTGATTGTGGTATTGTGGTATTCGTGTACGTATGAACTGGTTTAGTACTGGACTTGTCCAGGTTTATTTTTGGGTTTAAGAACAGTTTAGTCTCATTTTTGTTATTTTTAATTTTAAATTGTCCCTTAAATGCATGTCTTTTGTTTGACTGAATATATGTTGTTTTATTATTGCTCAGTGTTTTGTGTTGCACCTTCATGCCGAGACAAGTTCCTATGTCTGTGAAGTTGTTCATTGACAATGGCAATAAACCCCTTTCTGATTCTGATTCTGATTATGTTGTGTGTGTGTCTGTGTGCAAGTGTGAAAACACAGTTTAACTGAAATGTGTTAACAATAGATTCATTAATTAATAATACTTGTAGCCCTTGTTTACTCAGGATTTACTTGAGTGGGCCATGGGTTCTTTTACAGTGTACTCATGTAGTCAAAATTGTTCTAATGTTTGAGGTCGCAAGACAGTACATTAAAACAGTAGGGACTGAAATAATGAATCAATACCAGACACCAGGGAAAGTATAAAAAAATAATCCACCTTTTAATAAAGAAAATTAGATACGTACATAAAAATAAAGTTTAAATTATAAAGTTTCCTCAGCACACACAACAATGCACAGCAAACTCAACTGCACACAAAACACAGCACATGTTGTGTATTACAGATTAGTTACTTCATTAATAAAGTCCTAAAGCCAGCATCAAATTACACCCTAAGTTGCAGGCCTGTATTGATGCTTGTGGTTGGTGTGACCAAAAACTCGTGGTCACTTCATCTTGTGTAAATGTGTTACTTCCACCAGATTCGTCCGGTCCGATCCCGTGTAGTTCTCATCTCCTTCTCCGTCAAAACAGCTCGCCGCACTGGGTTACAGCGTGGCTCCAATGGCTCTGCAGGTGCATGGCCCACACCCATTCCAAGATGTCTCGTGGTTGTCTCCAACGTGGCGAGAGGTACTCTGAGCGTCTGGATCTGTCTCCCATTGTCCAGTCCGGCACGATTCACTGTCAGCTCGTGGTCCCGCGTGATTGGCAAAACGCGGCAGTCCCTTTTGCGAGGTTGTTTTCTACAAGCTCAATTACCTATACAGCGCGATAAAAGCACTGTCCACCCGCTTCACGTTGAAACTACAGTGTCTTTAATCACAATAGTCCTAACTGTCTTACTGACAAACCAAGGCACAAATCTTTAAAAAGTCACTAAAATGTGAGTGTTTTTTCTAAACTTCTCCCTGACCTTCTCGCCGGATCCCTCCTTTTTCCTTCTCTCTTCATCAAGCCCCCAGAAAACAAAATGTCGCCTAATTCAAGCCAATGGGGTGTGCTCATTGGCGCATGTCCCCAAAAAAGTTTCCTACTTCCGCATTACTTCCTGAATGGGGGCTAGCGCCTGTGACCAGTCCGCGTGCACCGTTCACCGTGAAGTCAAAAATGCGATTTTAGAAACGGTAAAAAGACTGAAATTCCTTCTATTTTATTTTTAGACTTAAAATAATTTAGCACTTTTGGTAATTTTAGAGGCCGAGCTCTTGAAATGGTCAGGCCTGGAGGCTGCAGTCCCGCGGAGTGGCCACTACTCTATTTGGATCGTGGGGCAGGGGCGTCGTGCCTTATCCAGTTTATATAATACATCCATGCTCTTCACACGAGAACTCGCGTCACATTCACAGACTACTCCAGAAATAGGAAAAAACACTTTACGACATGTAGAGTATTGAAAATTAAATATGAATAAGTATTACCTAGTTTTAACCATTAACTTTAACTGTATATATAAATGTTTTAAATTAACATGGATTTTTATCCAGGTTACGTAATAATAATATTAATAATAAATTGTAATAGCCTTGATACAGCATGAACAAAGAAACACTTTATTTAGAATGAATTAGCATTAGTCAGTACTTAATTAATGAATTCCCTAACACCCTTTAGGTAAGTGGTTACTAAGTCTGAATAACTAAACATTTTGTTTATTATTTATTTATTGAATACATAATTCATATGTGGTATCAATGGTAGTATGATGTAATGATTGCATCAAACATTGTGATGTGTGATGTATATACTTCAATGTTATCAGTACAGAGAGACACTTTATCTTTTGCAGATGGTTAATTTGTGTGACTTGTTTCCTTCCTGTTGCATGCTGGGATGTCCATTACCCTGCCGTGACCCTGAACGGATTAAGCACAAAAGAACAACATATTTAGTTTATTGATGTGGGGAAAAAGGACACATTTGAAAGCATCTTAAAGTTTATTTTTGACCCATTGTTTGGATTGTAAACAACTCATCCAGAATGTGTGATAGGGATGAAAACAGAATATTCCAAGTTCGTCCCAATTAAACAAATGAATCATCATGGAGTGGATGCAAACAAGAGCGCCAACAGGGCCCCTACTGTTCCAGACAGCAGGCTGTGGCCACCCTGGGGGATTAATCAAATTCACCCAGTGTTTGATTTACATTTCATTAAAGATTTGGTTGGGCTAAACTAATAGCGGAGCTCTCTGTTTAGGGGCTCCAGTACAGAGAAAAAAAAAAAAAAAAAAAGTCTAGTCAAGGGTTGTTTTGTCACACTAGAAGAGGATGCTCTGATTCTAGTTTATTTTGAGCTTGGTTGAATAACATTAAGTCATATTAGATAGTAATTCCAATTTCTTTCAACCCTTTGACACCTGAATTTTTTTTCCAATATATAAAAAGCATATTTGAATAATGATTGTTACTTCAATTACTAGCACTTAAAATACGGCTTATTTTGGGTTAAATCACATATATACATGACAGGAGGAACACGTTTAGCCTAAACACAATAAAAAAAAAACATCAAAACCACTTTTTTAAACTTGCAATTTCATTGATGTTACATGTTTATCCAAAGTTGTAAGTCCAAATCAGAACTGGATCCAGCTCAAGGCAGAACTAAACCAGGTCCAAACCAGACCTAAACCATTATGCTGATGTGCAATCAAAAATGGACACATTTTTTTGTAAAAATAAAAAATAAAAAAGGACCAAAAGTACTGAAACAGCAGCTCCCAATGATGGGAATTAAAAAAAAAAAAAAAAAAAAAGGAATATTGAATAATATATTTCAAAATCCTATAGTTGGCTGGATGCAGTTCCCTCATCACTGATACTGTATTAGAACAACCAGGGCTCCTCCCAGGGCCCCTCCCACCCCATGGGCTCTATCTTAAAGCCACAAATCATTCTTTTGAAGACAGTGAGGTGAAAATTCTAAGCAGGGTGAAGAGATTTGAAAGAGAAGTTAAGGAGGCCTTTTTTGTATGCCATGCCAGGCTTGGGCTGGCTTCAGTGTCGTGAGTTCAATTCGTGACTTGACCTGACATTTCCTGCATGTCCTCCATGTCCGCCCTTCTCTCTCATCCTCCATTTCACACTTCCTTCCTGTCAATAAAGCCTACTGGCACAAAAGAAAAAAGAAAAGAGAGAATCCTATTTAAACAGAAATGGAGGTTTAAAGTTCAATTTACCGGTTGTATATATTAGTGTTTTGAGGTAACTGCAGGCAAATAACAATAGGATTTTTATAGCCTTTTATAGCAGGGCATACACAAGAGCAGGATAAATACATGAGTGCTCAGGCTAGATTCACAGATTGAGAATGACACTTTAAAATATATTTTTATTTAATTTTTCAAACAGTGTCCAGATGACTACAACTGAATCTTTTTCTACTGTGGAACACTCCTGGACGAATGAGGGATTACATCGACCTCATGTTGGAAATTTAAATTCGGCATTTTCAACAAGCTGCCGCTCCGACTCAAAATTGTCACATGGAAAGTGAATGCTATAAAATCATTCGCAGGAACCCATAACAATCTAGAAACAAAATTGGGGGAATAACTTTACCATGTTGGCTGTACTGACGCATAATTGGGTTTGTCACAAATATGAGACACCAGGTGTTAAATTTATATTGCTATTTTTCTGACTCGCGTTGGGATTCGATTTTTTTTTTTTTCCTTTTTGGGATATTACGTTACTGATAAACTAATATTTAAAAAAAATATACCTTTGAGACCATGTTGCCTGGTTATTTTACAGAAGAAGGTTTTCAGTGGAAAAAAACATTTCTTAAATAGCAGCCTTTGTGATTAGCTAATTATTACCATTCAAACTCAAATTCTGATAAAATTGTATTATGTCTTGCAGCCCTGCATAACATCATATAATTTAACATCTGCCTAAAAGCGGCAGCCACAGATGGGGGAACCCTGCTCCGATTTCACTGTCCAAATTTGTGCACTGTTTTAGTGACTCTAAATCACATCTGGGTTCTCTTGGATGCATGACCCACATTTTTCATCAACTGATTCACAAGGTTAGCTCGCCTGCTGCCCTTTTGTGTGTGGATGAAATTGTAGGCGGAATTTTTAAGGTAATTTCTTCCAAAATCAATGTTATTTTTCAAATGTTTTATTGTGGAGAATTAGATGAATTAATACACTTCTTCCTCCTTTAAAAAAAAGGAAAAAAGATTATGTAATGGTTTAAAATTCGACTTACTATAACCATCAAGGGATCATTGCTTTGCAGCTTTGCTAAGCGAGGAATGTTCCACAATAAGACAATAAACTTATCAATTCAGCATTTATTTAATTCCAGTGTTTTTTACCTTAATGCATTCGAACTGCGAACAGCGTCAACTTCCCAGGGATCTGACTTGTAACTCAGCCTGGTGATAAAGATAGATATGTTTGTGCCGTACTGTGGAGCATTGACACCTCCATGGCCACCAAAAATGCAACGGCTGCTTTTCAATCTGCAACTTTTTCATTTGGGCTTTAAATGTATTGGTAGAATCAATGGCTGACTGACCTGATTTAGATATGCCAATCTTCCCCCCTTTCCCATATGTACAGTGTCAATGAGAACAGCATGTTAGGATTTAAAACACTGATCCGGATCATATCAATGACACCCCTATAGGGAATCAATATCAATGAACTTGTGCTGTGTTCTCAACCGACGCACATTGAAAAAGATCAATATTATGGAGTTACTGTCTTCTGCTGCAGTGGGCCAAGGCAGTAGGTTGATTGGGGAGGGGGGGATGTAAAACCCTGTTAAATAATTAATTTCAAATCTATTCATTGCAATTCACATCTTTAGTCGTGAAATATAAATAACATACCTTTGCTTAAATTTGAGGTATACCTACTGAGTTGTGGAAGTAAAACATGTAAAGATTTGATTTTCCCTGAGCAGATATTTCTGCAACTTGTCACCTGCATTTGTGCATTTTCAACTAGAACATCTAACCAAATAAATTACAAAGCTTCTGTTACCGCTGTCAACATTTAGCTGACCAGAATGTGTACGACGTCACATCTTTTGCCATGGGGATGTTATTGCTATGCCTCAAATGTTTTGCAGTATAATTAATTATAATGATCAATTAAAGCAGTTTTTATAAAAAATAAAAATAAAGACAAACATTGATTGGATTGGAGCTCATCAAGTGTTGGATAAGTACCACCGTCAGCTGTGGTGGAGACAGACAGAAACATGCTAACACAATCCACTCTGCCAGTATCCACGTTTTGGCACAAAAAACTGTTTTCACTTCCACATGCGAGCGGCTCATCCAGATAAGAACCAAGGAGTTTTGTTTTAATAATATTTCAAGCTCGAGAGCCCCGCCAGTCTCATCTACTGCCAATAGGAAATTACATCAGCTTGGAGCGGAGCCATTTGAAGACGGAGATGGAGGCTGAAGACGTATACAAATGTAAGAAGTATGTTGAGCACAATATATCAATGTTATGGTATTATCCCAGCTTTGGAAAGTCAAACAAGATAAACAGGGATACCAAACACCTGGTGACATTGTCAGTTAATAGTTTTACGTAACTGTTGGATTTAGAAGACAAAGTTAATGTTCTCTCTTGTTTGTGTCGTTGCTGCATTAGTTTGCCACGTTTTGCATTTTTGTCAAAACCTTGGCCGATATGAACAATCTGAAAGAAATCTGTTTATTCACATCAGATGTAACTGTTTACTATTTACTTTGTTATTTCAATCATTTGACTCCGGAAGATAATGGTCAGATGTTTTGGGTGCATTTAAACAAAGCCAGTGTTAAACTTGCACACATACAATTCTGAATAAAAATAACCATGAAAATTGTTTGATTGATTTTATCATGCTGCAGTAAAGGAATACTTTAGAGTGAATCAGTTGCGTCCGAGGACTATTATGGATGGGCAAGCGGACTTGGGTTGTACATCAATATTTAGCGGTTAACATTTACATTTATTTTTTAACCCTAGCTCTCTCGCGCGAAAGGTGAATGGACTTACTAAACTTCACTGCTCAATTGCTGTGAAGTCCAGTAAATCTGCACATGCGCAGTCGAGTACAATCTGCAAACATTCAAGAGGTGCGCTGTCCTCAGTGTGCATGTGCAGTCCTCTTAAACAATCTGCTGTCTGCTCAGGTTGTAAAAGCATGTGTTGAAGAGCGGAACATGAACTGGCCTTTTTTCTCGGTGAGAGACTGTGCAACGCGAAAAAGGAAACGCCAAGATTCCTGCCTTGCAGTATTGCTCAATGGCCTGTAGTAGCCACTAAAAACACCATGACTTGTCAGTAGTAAGTAAGTAAGTACATATTATTTCTTTAGCACCTTTCACAGAGACAGAGAGAAGTCACAAAGTGCTTCACAAATACACAGAATAAAATAATAAAATACAATACTTACAGTGAGCAATACAAGTACAACAATATACAGTAAAAGTCAGACCCCAGAGCAACTGTCATAAAAAGGCCTGCCTGAATAAAAAGGTTTTGAGCTGACCCTTTAAAAGCAACAACAGAATCCAGTGACCGCAGGGAGACTTGCTTCAGCAGGCAGAACTGAGGGGAAAAACAGGCTTATTTAGATATTTTTTCAGAACTATTTAAATATAGTTGTGACACATGGTCAGTTTTTATTGTATCAGTCAATCACTGCTTGCCTTGATGGTCCTGACCATCTCAGCATGTACATTTGTTTGTAATTAGTCAAACTTGTATAAATGGCAATGATACAATCCACATCCCTATTGCAGAAGAACTTGTGGAGAACAAAAGTAGAATATCTAGACGATATGTGCAATGCTGTTGGTAATTGCAACCGTTACTTCCATGCCTCCTCATTAATTATACATGCTTTTATGAATACATGTATGTCTATTAATTTTCTGCCTATCCATTGTCCCTTCTACACCGGATTGGGCATATAAACTGTTATGTTGCAATTCACAACCGCTATGCTAAGGTTGTAACACCATTTTGATTACCATGTCCAATCCAAAAGTCATTTAACCTTCTTGTAATTTCGGAATGGCAGACCCTCTACATTAATGACTGTAATGACTGGCCTGGCACATCTTTACCATTAATTTGCATACAGTATATACATGCATCATGTAGATTAAAATGGCCTCGCACCCATTTGAAAAATCATTTTTAAAAGACATGCCATTGCTCATATAGCCTTAATTTATTTTATGCAAACTGCCCTGCCTATCTTTATTGATCTTAGCAAGAAATTATCATTACTTTACAAGGCACTCAACGTACTATGAGGTCAACTAGTTCAGGGATATTAGGATATCAGGGAAGGCAGTGACAGCCATATTTGTTCTACATAATAAAGTACCAAGCATGTACAAAATGTTTGATTTGAAAACCAGTTAATCAGTCTCGTTAAGTTCAACTGCTTGAAGGAAACATCACAGACTTTAACTTTTAGTGGCAGATGAGGTGAATTGTGGTAAAAGTCATTATCTTTTATTGATTGTCTTAAACTCAATTACCAACTCTTAGGGGGGTGGAATAGCAGAGGGGGCTAACCGAGGTTTAATAAGAACCTTTTTTAGTCAGGGGGCGCTACAGAAAATGTATTGTATGCTATTTCCATCCAGAGTTGCAACATTATTTAATAAGTTATAATATATGTTTCAATTTATCCTTTCATACCACTGGGAAAATCTGCCATTAGCATTTTGTCCAGATCTAAATGGAGCTTCAGAAGATGCACCGGCATGCACCACCAAACTCCATTCTGGCAGGGGAAGTGAAGGCAGAATTCACAAGGAAACGCAGATGAAAAACTTTAGTGGCGTTTCAGAGAGTGTTTTTGACTTCCAGGATGTACAAATGATCAAGGGCAGAAGAAAGAGCTTTTTAGCTGATCTATAAAGCTCCATATTGAAAGAAAAAGTGGATTCAAGCCTCACATTCATCGAGTTACAAATGCATTTTCAGATTGTTTCGGTTATTTTATTTGGGGAATGACTTAACCATTGTGTCATAACAATTCAATTCAAAAATTAAGGTAAAGTAAACCTGATTAGTCTTGTAATTGGGCAAGAAAAGGTAAGTTTGAAGAGAAATGATCTTAGATGCTTTCCGCAGAACGCTTTTTTTTTGCATAATTGACTGCTTTAGTTGGTCTTTGTTAAAGTTAAATCAATTATTTTGGAGGTTTATTACACATGACATGAGTGCCTGCTGACATGTACAACAGCTTTGCATTAGTTACCGAGCACCACATGTTTTCATAATGTTCCATAATGCAATCATATCACTTTAACAGTCCATTATCAGTAAAACACATACACACAAGGCTTTATGATCAAGTGTAGCTCTCACAAACATCTCCATGGTCTATTTTTTAAAATAAAATAAGGTGGAAAGTGAATCAGCTGACCAAATATTGCATATTTAGGATGCAATCTACGCAGTCGACTCTTTGAAATAACACCTGTTCAAGTTAAAGGTCGCCAAAGTTGAATTAAAGTTGTAAATTCTCTACGGTTTCATTCAACGACAAATAAACTCCATTGCCGCTAATTATCCCATGCCAATGTATCGTCCAAACCAAATTTAGTCATGTGGGGTCTGAAGCTCTATAGGTTTGTCAGGAATAACTATAAGGTGTCTGCAACCTTTCTTTTGAAATGATGTGAGTTTTTTTTGTTTGTTTTTTCATACACATGCTGCACACAAAAACTGTACTCTTGATAAACCCGGTTGTCCTGGATTCCAAACAAACAAACCACTTGATACACAATGTCTCACGGATCAATTTTCCATACTAGACCATGTAACAGGCGCAGTACTTAGCGTCTCATTCTTAGCCATTGGCAGATCTCAATCCCCCCTCATCGTGCGCTATAAGCCTGCTTCACATTGCTTCACATCCACCCCCCCCTACACCACTCGAGCATGCTTACCCTAAACAGCAAATGCCCTCCCAGTGCAATTATGTAACACTGAAGGTTAGGAGTTCACCAAGCCGTTAAATGCTTTTCTAATTATTATTGATGAAGCACTGAGGATCGATGCAAATCTAGACCGTTAGTGAGAGGGGAGAGTGAGGTATGGTCATCTGAGACTGGTCAATAAAACAGCATGTAAATAAATCAGAGCTGCTAGAAGTGCGCACACGCTAGTATTGCCTCATTGCTTTCATATTAGAAGTCCTATTCAACAAGATTATGATTTGTGTAAAAGCAAAAATGTACTATTTATTGTTATGCTGCCCCTCAAATTAAAGGTGCATTTGCTTGATAGCTTTGCCTAGAATGATCCACAGAGTGATATTTAAATAGTTGTTCAGATTCACATTTATTCCATTACAATACAGCGTAATAATATTACTTGGGTTCGTGTGTGTCACCTGCTGGTTTCTAAGGAGACAGGACGGCTTCAGACACTCAACCAGAAGGGCAGGAGATTAGACTGATGTTTGCAGACTCACCTGAAGAGCCACTGTGTCCTTGGGCCGAACACTTCACCCAGGTTACCCGTATGAATGACTAATGTGAAAAAAACTGATTTAATATCCTAAAATAAATGACATAATCAGTAATCAGACTTAATTTATTTCCTGACACCAACAACAACAACAACAAGCACAAAGTAAACTTAGCAAAAAACAACTAAGGTAATCATAATCATTTGAATATTTTTTACATGTGTAGGTGGATATGAGAAGTGGAAGAAGATATGATTTTTTTAAAAATTGTTTTTCTTCAATTAAAATACACATTGCTTTTATTATTTAATTCAGATAAACAAGTCAGACATTAATTCAGTGACATTTAATTGTGAACTTCACTCCAAACCTGATTTTAAAAAGGTCCCGAGCTGAAACAAAATGGATTCTGATTCTTTTAAAAGTTCATTCATTGCACATCCATAGTTTACTTTCCATTGGCAAAACGTAATTTGGAAAATAACTTTTAATATTAAATTTTTTGCATCATACAATTAGTTTCTCCCGTAGCTTGATGTAATTTCCGAACACTATTAAAATGTAATGTTAATTTGTCCCATTGCTTTGTATGATTTTGTATCCTGCACAGTTAAAATGGTGATGTAATTATTTTTCTCACTGCAGAGTCTTTGCTCCTTCTGCTGTTCTAAATCTGTCAGTCAATTAGACTATTGTTTGGGGCTAATATAGCGGAAAGCTTTGGTGGTTAAGTTCTTATTTCCCTGACCCATCACTCAAGTGTAGAGGCTGCTATTGTTTAACTTTTGTCAGTTTGTAATTCCAAATATAGCCCAGTGATTTGAATTTTTTCATGGCCTTTCTATCAAGGACAGTTAATAATAATAAACTCTGCACTGTAGTCATTATTCATTCACTCCACTCTCGCTGGTGCTAAGTCACTTACGTCGCCAACAAGGACAGAGCAGGAATCGAACTGACCTTGCGATTGGTGGTCGGGTGCTCTAACCACTGAGCCACTGTCACCCAATGTCAGCCAGGCCATTAGGCAGATAGGAGATTCTTTCTGGAGCAGATTTGTTTGTTCGGATTGACATAGTATTTCTTCCATTCTTTCACAGTCTTAAGCAACAGAAGGCAGAAGCAAAAGATCATTCTGATGTGACAGCCTTTATTCAATTCAGTTTATTTTTTGTAACTCCCAACAACGCAACAGCAATTGCCTCAATGGGCGATAATGAAACAGTTATTGATCGATAATAGAGAAGCAGATTAAACAAAGTAGAAACCTCGGGGAGACCATCTGCAGCCCCAGGTTTTTACTTTTTCAATATTTTTTGTTGTTGTAGTTTTTCCTTGCGAGAAGGGGGGTCTAAGGACCGGGGATGCTGAGACAATTATCCCTTTGCTAAATTCCTGCGAACATTTTTTAATCTGCTTCTCTAATTGAGAACTGCTGTTGTAATTTGGGGCATTACAAAAATAATTTAATTGAAGAGAAATAGTACAACCTGCCACTCTCAAAATTTCATTCACCCCATCATTCTTGGTTGTATGTACTGTAATGTATATAGCGTTGCAAAAAATTATGTAATTGATCAAGAAAGATTTTCTTTAGGTAATCAGATCTCTGTGGAGCAATACCAAGCAGCCTTTCTATGTGTAGAATGGAAATACGTTAGTTTACTACGGCCGCATTTGATACATAGATATAAAAAAAAAAAGCTAATGTTCACTCCAAAAGAATCACAAGAGCAGAAGGTGTCTCATATTCACCCTTGAAAATAATGCTAACAATAGCTTCCAAAAGATGAATGAACGGCAATTATGTTGTGTCCTGATTTTCTGCACAAAATGTCATATTGACAAAGACACCATCTCATATGTTACAGATGAGGTCCCAACAATGCACGGGCCTTAGCTACAGATGGCTGCGTGCTGCCATAAAGATTGCAGACACGGTCACATTAGCATAAGAAGCTTATATTCTTGTGTAGGTTTTGCAGCTTTGTTGATGTCGCGGGTGATAAGTGCTTTTGTGATGGTTCATCATTAGCACTTTCTGAAGTAAACAGTGCAAAGTTGGACAATATTGAACACAGAAGATACAAGGAGTTTGGAGTTTTAACCTGTTGGTACACAATAGTTAGAGCAAAATATCAAAACTTGCAGGCTTTTGGTGACGTGTAAGTTGTTTATATCGCTATATATAATATTATATATTGTTTGTTTGACGTTAGAATTTGTTGATTTATGTTTAAAATATATAAGTTTATGTTTATGGTAGTTGAAGATTAGGGCAACCTCAAAGTGTGGCACTGTCCATGGTGCTGAAACCAGCTTGAACATGTCTGCTGCTAAACTGTCAAGACCCAAAATAGCTTAGGACAAAGCAACAAATGAGGCACCATGCCGTGCTTTGAATGTGATTAACAGCATTCTGTTTTTGGAGTTTAGTTATAATGACTTTGTAGGAGAATGCAAGCTCAGATTTTTCTGTATCGGTTTTATTTTTATTTTTTATTTTTTTCTTCTGTAAGATGCAACACATACAGTAGTTATAAATAAAGGACCACTAAATTTAAAGTTTTACCTTCCATTACGATTTGCATAATTTGTTTTGCAGGGGGGTTTGTGAGTTATATCCTTCTAGTGCACAATGATATGATCGATGCTATAGTTCTCATTCCGATGTTTACCAGATCCCCTAACCCTCAACTTTTGTGTTATTATGAATGTGAAAGAGCACACAAAATGCTTTACCGACACCACTTATTAATGTAAAGTGCTATTTCACATGCTAAATAGAACAAAACATACACTATATTTGTCACATCAAAGCCCTATCTTAAGTGTTCCAAATGATTTAATATAAATCTTGTTAATCATTTGCATGTATAATTATTTTACCATTTGGCATACAGTTTCACTTCATGATGCTGCAGTTATACGTTCTGCACAGCCACAAATCCCCCTCTCTCTGCCTCTGCGCCAGCGCTTTCCAAATGCAACATGATGTCACTTCAAAGCCTGGCTCGACTTGACTTGTCTGCTGCGTTCCAATGGGGCCCCTTTACCAAACGGGAGGGCTGTGTCACTAACAATAACATATTGTTTCCCTCAGGACAATTGTGCAGTAAAGCAGTACCACTTTATTCACGAGGCCAAGCGAGACTTGGCTTTTCTCTGGCTCTGGTCCTTGTGTTCGCGTCTGGGGGCATACTCCGGACACTCTGGACACTCCAGAAACACATTCAGAAAGTGGTCATCCTTTCTCCTCCTGACCACTTTGCAAATGGACAGATCATGAATTTGATAAATTAGCCAAAATTACCCCAAATATTTCTATCTCCATAAAAGAGCATATCCTACAATTTATTAAAAAATCATGAAAAAGTAACTGAAAACATTGTCTAATTGAACGGTATATTATATGTATATTTGCAATGCATTTGAAAGGGCTATAAGTTAATTGAGCATTTGACCCATCTGACAGGAGCAGCGCAGAGCCCGTGGACCCATCTCTAGATCTTGGGCGCGGCTTGATCCGGACTTGAGCTGGAGGAATTTCTCTATTGTGCAATATTTTGGGGTGATGGCTGGGGGGGGGGGCGGGGGGGGAACTCTGCACAGAAATGCCCTAGATAAATAACAGATTTTAAAACTCATTTGAAAAAAAACTTTTATAATAATGGGCATTACTAAATAAAAGTATATTTATTTTCCTCATTACTTTTTATTCGTATATTAGAAGACTTCAGTCATCACATTTCAACCTTTTATTTGGTTGTTAATGTTTTTTAAAAAGTCTCAATGTACAAGCATTGCAAAATAATTGCTTGACTGATGTCGACAGATTGAAAAATACAAAATACTTTGCATACTGGATGCATATTTATGTATTTATTTTTGGTCAATTTCATAGTTTTTGATATCGGGGTTTGGGGCTCAATAAATGGATCAGAACTACAACTACTACTTTCTATTGCCACATTTGCTCAGTTCCTATAGAAACCAAATTATTAAAAAAAAAAATATATATATATATATATATTATATATTATGTGTGTATATATGTATATATGTGTGTGTGTGTATGTGTATATATATATACACACTATATATATATATATATATATATATATATATATATATAATATTTTTCTATATATTGTGTCTTTACTTTTTGAATCACTTTGATAGATTTATAATTATAGTGACTGAACTTTAGTAATGCTGAAAATGTTTTGAACAACAGTAATACAGTAATAAATAAATAGGCATCCACGGCTGTCTTAGCAGCTTACGGCTAAGAGCTAAGCTCTGAGTACAAATCGCTGTGTGATTGTTTCTGCCTCACCAGCCTTTGCTTAAATGTACCCAATATTCCCTTCATAAATATGGAATCACTCAGTACTTACCCTTGTTTTTTATCTGCTGAATCCGGCTGACCCTGAGCGCATCCCGCTGGTGTTCAGAAACAAGAGGTCAAGACGCACACAGCCTGCAGAGGAACAACCTCTGCACCTGTCTACTGTAGACGCCATGTTATCACTGCATTTTAAACAGTGTTTACGTGTAAAGACCACCTTCTATGAATATAAATAACATTTAACATTGTAATCAGAGTGAGGCAGTAGAATGTTGTTTACTTCAAATGTGTACACAAAACACACATGTTTTGGGTGTTGTCAAATACACAATTATAAATAGCAGCATCTTGGGATTCCTAGTTCAAGTTTTCATGTAAGTTTGATGTATGTTTCAGGCAAAGCAATAACATTATGCCATTAGGCACTCAAGGTGAGGCAGGGAACAATAGAACAATAGGCCCATCCCAGTTTCAATGGGCCATTAGCAGGAGGTCCCGCCCTGTGGGCAGGGCTCTCACAGAGTAGGATATAAACAAGAGTTCTCAGACTTGTTTCTCTGATTGAGAATGACTCTTGGATGAGAGTTGAAACGTTTTGTTTTTTCTAAAACAGAGTCCAGATGACTACAACTGAATCTTTTTCTACAATTATGCCATTAGGGTCGGGCAATATATCGGTTCCAGTATCGGTATCATATGTCCAAAAAATAGCTGATATTTACTACCGATATTTTTTGTGCAGTGTCCCAATTTGTGCCATTCCTAGATTGTCTATTGCTTTATATTTGTCTTTTTTGAATGGACTCATGAGTAAAAATGGAACAATTAGGCAAAACATTTGGTTTTGTGTCAAAGCAACCATGCCAAAAAATATTTTATATCCCAGAAAAATATATTGGAATTCTTTTTTTATGAATGTGAAAAGCTGATTTGTGATATTTGGCCTCATATCAGTATTCGGTATCGGTAGGGTTGGGGTAGGTATCGTCAAAATATTGGCTCAAAAAATCCATATTGAACCATGCCTAATCACCATGGAGACAAGCACCTGACCAACCAACCCTGCTCCAGAAATGTTCCCCAGTGCACCTTTAACGCAATAGTTTCTGAAGTGTCACTCAAAATAGCATTTGGCTTTGTTAGATATGTCCATTTTAAATTGTCAATTAAACACTTTTAAATAAACACTAAATGAGGATAAAAAGCTTGATGATGATCTGTACATTCCGCTAACCTATTTCATTGTTTTTATTTTTTATAAATGCATTGTGAAACGTAAAGTTGGGCAGAGTGCAGCTGGTGGACGGCCTGCTTTTGCCATGGACGCACAGTCAGACCTCTTTGGTGAGTCCCATTTTCCCAAAATAACTTCCCGCCTCCCAAATTGATGAATATTTTTACTGATACAGAACAACACAACCTTCTTGTCCTATACACTATATCAACGTCCACCACTTCTCTGGACACTCAAACTAGCTTTAATTTGTGCAGTATTTATTCACACGTTTGGTCACTTTTGAGTCTGTAATTTCTGTGGACATTATTGCCCTTAAATTAGTGACATTTTGAGTGTATGTCAATAGCATGTGCAAAGTGGGCAGTAGTATCATGTTAAGAACAAATCAAAAGTTCAAAAGAAATCTGCATGTTAAAATGAGGGTTAACAACATTACTACATTTTGCAATCTACCGTTCCTTTAAACTACGATAACGCCCTTTAAAAATAGATGATTAGCTTCTGTATTTGGAGCTGGAGTTTTATCTGTGGCCATATATAATGAATTACAGCTCGAGCGGAATAAATTAATCTATTGAATGACTTGAGGGAACAAAATGAAAATCAAGCGCCAGTTTGAATATGCACAGTGGATATAATCAAGCACAGCTAAAGCTATAATCACCTACATTTGAAGCATATGAGTTAAGTTGCCCGAAGCGTTAAAAAGACAGTGAATTAGTAACATCATTATTTTGGCCATATGCAAAAATGACAAGCTAAATATTGTCGTACACAGCAATGTACGTCCATCGCTTTTTTGGATTAGTTGAGCAGATGTTGAATGTGTGTGCGTATTAGAGGCCTGCAGGGAAGCTCTAGGGGCAACTGACATAATCATAGCATTCTTGTTGCTACAACTGGTTCCTTGTTTACACCCATGTTAAAGTTGTGAAAATAAAATAATAATACAAAAGAGAGAAAGATTATTTTTTTATATCCTCAATGCACACCCACAGTCCAATTCTTGGAGTTGAAGATTGTTTTTAAGTTGTTGTTTTTCATTTAAATTTAAAATAAAGTTCTAAGTAAACAATTTAAAAGACATTTGTTATTAGTTTATGCACTTGTAAGGCACAGTAAGTAGTAAGCCATTAACAAAAAAACAGGTGTGTGTGTGTTTTTAAATCATTTTCAATACCAGGATAAATGTTTCTAAATGCATATTGTACTTGGAAAACTGTCTTCTTTTTAATATCAAAACTAAATTGTAGATAAGTGTCTTGCCCTGACTGACTTGTCCCAAATGTGCACAAAAGGGGTACTCCAAATTATGTTCTTTTTTATGTTCGCCTGGTGTGCCTTTGTTAAAAAAAAAAAATCCAAACAAAAAACCTACAGTGTAATGACAACCGACCAGTGCTGTATAATTTGGCATTAACTCCATTATGACAGCAAGTGTAAGCAATCCACCATAATAGCAGAGCCACGTCAATATGTTCCAACGGCTCTTTTTGTCGACGCTCCCCACGGTGTAATTCAAGACACGCTCGCAGTCTTTGTCTCATCTGCGAACCCAGCGCCGGAGATCAATAGTTTTTTCAGCAGATAACAAAGGATGTTGAACGTCTACTCTGCACATGGATTTAATCAGCGTGTCTGTCATCGGGAGTGTAGCTGCTGTTGTTATGGCAGCTTAACTGGCATTTGTCAAAACTACACCGCCCAATAGGATGACGCATTGTTGTTGTTGTTGTTGTTGTTTTTTGCTTTAATTTGGATTGTCATATCAATAGGGAGAGAGTTAAAAAGGGCCAATTTGAATGCACATTGATTCTAAAACATGCAATCATTTATTTATATTTTTAAATCCCAAATATGTTAGCAGTAGTAATACAGATTGTGTAAAGCGAATAAATATAGACTTTGAATGAACATATAAATGATACAGAATGGACAGAATAACTGGCAGTGCAAATATGTAGCTTTGTCGAAGTGAGTTATTAAAGTGACAGGTGTTATAGAGTGACAAGGAACATCGATTAACCTGCTTCTCTAGTTCATTGACGCCCATCGAGGCCACCGCTGTTGTGATTTTGGGTGTTACGTAAACAAATTGATATTTTATGTGTTTTATGAGTAGAATGGCAGAGGAAGATACAGTTCACGTGGTGAGAGGTTCTGAACGGCCCTCGGGGAGCGGCTAAAATAGCTCGTGTCCAGGGCGGGAAGGGTCAGATTGAAAATATGTTTTTACTTTTTACCATGACTTTTGTTTTCTTGTCAATGTTTTCTTTCCTTTGTATTTGTTAATCACCCTGTTTGTTTTTAAATTATTCATTGTTTGTCTGATTTGCTATTACCTCTTTCAATTGCACCCCTACTGGACTTCCTGCTAGACAAGACCAGTAGCCACAAACATAATTTCATTGGATAGGAACACACCTTGGCCAGGCTATAGTAGCAGTGACACAATTCTAAAATTGTACCATTACAAGGTGGTTAAAATACTTCTAGCCACAAGGAACACTTTAAGTTTACTGCATAACATAGGCCGTAAATTGAACCTCATACTGTATTGCCAGCACACACAGAAGTGAACTAATCCAAGAGTAGCCTGTTCTCATGGGGCATACTAATACAGTTGAGTAAAGTAAATATTTTAAAAGATCATTGGACCGTGCACGACCCTTCCAACCTAAGTCTACCAAATGACAGAACGATGGATACAAACGACCGGAGCTACTGGAACTAAATGTCCCCGCATCGAAGAGACCATTACAAGTTTACACAAATTTTGCCTCTACCTCATTTGTTTTGCTTGTGTCTATCAAAAAAAAAAAAAAAAAAAAATGCAATGAAATGACTTACTCGTCCTTTGGGAAATAACGCAAGCAGTTGTTACTAAAGGCAGTATCCGTTTTACTTCAATGATGTCAGAGATGGAACTTTATCAGAACGGGAGCGGTATCCAAGGGGCTCATAAGGTCATGGCAGAGACATCGCTTCAGTCTGTCGGCAAAGTCAAACATTCAATTTTCGCTTTATTGACTGCCTTGTTTTTTACCCATAAATATTGACAGCGGGAAATTATAAAATATATCTTTGTCGTTAGAGGCGATAAAATCAGGATAAGAATCTAAAGCCATATGTTGTTTTGGATGAAGTGGGAGAGCAATCTTGCTTAGTGCATTTGGTCATAAAACACATTTTGAAAGTGCTGCGTGGCAATGGACAAAGGTGCGCGCTATCAGCCCTTTGACCTGGATGGATAACTGCAAAGTCTTTTTTTGGACAAGACAAGTGATGCTACAGAGTTTTGAATGATTTATTTTATTTTATTTTTCTGCTTGTCTCCATGGTGATGCTATTGCTTTTCCAGAATGCTCCACAGTATTAGGGCTTTTCTCAAAAAAGCAATGAAATTACAAAGCATTATGTTAGTCTACATGATCAAAACATAATTGTAGTAAACACCCATTTTGAGGGATATAATGTTGATAATCTTTATATATATCAGGACGTATTATTAATATTTTTTTGGCATCACATCACAACTAGTCACAATTTTTTTTTTTCATTTTTTAGGATTTCTTGGCGCGTAGGCTTCATTAGAAAGGACAGCTGAGAGTGAAATGGGGATGAGATAGAGGGGAGGACATGCAGTAAATAAATAACCAGCCCTACACATTATGGCATTAAATGTATTAAATGCATTTATTCAATTGCAGGTGCAGGTGTATTGCAAACAACAATCATCATGGGTGGGTTGTGGGGGAATGATTTTATTGGCTTTTCTAAAGCACTTTGAGCTACATGCTGTGAATGCTGTAGAAATAAAGTTTGATTGATTGATTACAAGTCAGATTGCATTATAGAGCTCTTGCGAGACCAAATCATCTTCCTACTTGATCAATTCATTTGCTCTATGTCTAAAGCTAATTGAATACATGTTTTCGCCTCTTAATGTAAATGTTGTGCTCAGGAACATTTTGATATTTACTTCAGACTTATCATTCCACCGTCTACTGTCACTCTATATACTCTCACTATATGTATGGGTACATTGTGTGCCCATTTGAATATGCATGTTGTAATTACCGGTGCCATGTACATGTATAATTTTCCGTATGGTTTCATGAGTTGTCGCTGGCGTGCCTCCCCTGGGACATGTTCTTAAGTGCACTTGTCTTTGCCTTGTCAAAAATGTACCCCGTCACGTGCATTTCTTCATCAAAAATTCAGACAAAGCACTTTGATCAGGGGCCGTTGGGGCAGCACAGGTGTTTGCTGCCTTGACTATGCCACTACCTCCGGTCCCATCTGGTTGAACTGTAACATCCAACATACATATGCATAGCCTGGTGAGCTGGCCTGCCATCCCCCTTCAACCTTTTCTATCTTCTACAACCGACCTTGTCACAGAGATAAGCACTTTCGATGCTAGCTACTGTCCCAAGAGCACCTTCAGAACACCCTTGCAGCATCATGAGTCATACATTGTGTGAATACATAAAAAGTTGAGTAAGACTGGCATCCATTCAGCTAACTTACTAGAGTTTATTTCTAATTAATATAGCTCCAACGTAAACAATTTCTAGACAAAATATAATGTATAAGACAATACAAAATGGCATACTACGTCCATATGTCTCTGAATTGCATGTGCATTCAATATAGCATTAGATGGCCAGTCTGGTCAGTGGCTACTTATTGAGACCCAGCATGCTAACATACTTTTGATCCAGTATTTCAGTTTGATGTGCTAACCAATGTCTAACCAAAACTCAATCAATGCAAACTTTAAAGTTACCATCTGAGGTCACATGTCATGGAACCGTGATGGAAAGTTGTTCTGATATGTGGTAAGATTAGCATAACTTAGAGGGTTACCCTAATTGTTATTTAAAGTTGTACCGTACCCTGTGCTCTTACTGTTTCAAAAAGAAGCTACAATCACAGCTGAACCTGAGTTGCCAATTTACTGCACATGTTTGGATGGTGAGAGGATGGTGGGAGGAAACCCGGAGAAAACCTACGGTAACACGGGAAGGACATGTAGAATCAACCCAGAGAGATCATGTGATGTTGGCCTGGCCCAGGAACCCATGATCTCCTTATTGGGACGTGAGAGCTCTAACCGCTCTGTCACCGTGCACCCCAACATTATAATTGTCACCAGTAAAAGTTGTATTTGATGTTTATGGATCTACAGATTAAATACGGTTCATTTAACCTTTAGCATATTTGACGTGGAAAGTGAAATTATACTTTAATTCAAGAAACATATGATGATGATAATTTTCTTCTTTTAATTACTATTATTTATTTTTTTCAAGAAATCCATTGGTAGATTTTACTTAAGTCATTATCAATAATAAGAAAATAAATAGTTATAATTCCAGCAATGTTAACTTATCCAGAAGTTAATTATTGCAGTGTAGCAAAGTTTTTAGTGATCTTTTACTGTCACAATTCCGAATTCATTTTTTATTATTATTTTTAAATATACAAAACACAAAAGAAACACAGAACAAGACACATAGAGATAACAATCTAAACATATAAGCCCGCCATGAAGACCCCCATTTGGTCTAACACATTTTTTTCCGTTTTAATTTTTTTTCACGAATGTAATATCAGTTTTTCTAATGTCAATTATAGTGTCGGTCCAGTTCTTACTTGTTGGTTTGTGTCATAACTGTCAGCATTTCCTCCTGAATATTGTGCATGACACGGTGTTATGGACAAAATTCCCTCCAAACATGTGATTTTGGGATGTACATTCACTTTCCCGCTCCTTGGCTGTCAAAACAAAATTACCTTTTCTTTCCAATTTAGTTTTGCTATAGTAGAATAGCTGTCCAGTATATTTATGCATTTATATAATTTAGATATTGTTCCCCTTGAAAGATTTTATTCCACTCTGCGAATAGCGTGTCCGGGATGAATAGATAGAGACATCTGGGAAAAACATAAATTTCATAGTTTCAAGCCTTGATTTATACTCAATATTTTGTGTTCCAAAATTAAATGCTTGAATACACATTTAATTGATTAATTATATACGTCATGAATTAATTACAATTTCCCAATTAAGGAATTCAATGTGCAATTAAAGTATAATTAGTTAATACATTTAATGAACATTGAAATAGTGTAATTTCCAATTAATTAATTAAATGTCCAATTAATGAATTTAATGCACAAACAATGTTTTATTATTATTATGATTTATTAGTATAATAATAATAATAATAATAATAATAACAAACAACAACAACAACAACAACAACAACAACAACAACAACAACAACAACAACAACAACAACAACAACAACAACAACAACAACAATAATAATAATAATAATAATAATAATGCATTTAATGATAATTGATTTTTTAAAATTCTCACCTTTTCTGGCCTCGACGATATGCTCTCTTCGTGGTGACGTGTGGGAATGCTATTCCAGTCCCGGATACAAGTTTCGGGATCACGGTGTCGAGAAAGCCCTCAGTGTTGCCCCCCTCATCACCCTCCGGGTCTTCCATGAGTCTTAGGTTGTTTCTGTGGGATCTGGACTCCAAATACAGAATCTTGGTCTTCATAGTCTTGTTCTCCACTCGCAGTTTCAGCACCTCATCTCTCAGCTCCCGTACGGCATTACGTAAAATGAAGCTGAGCTGTTGTTAAGTTATGTCAACTCCTCCTTCTGCTCCAAGGGTAGTATGCATTGCGGAGAGCATTTGTCCATGCAGAATTTATCTCAGAGAGTGTCTCTCCGAGGGTACCTCTACAGTGGCGGTATTAGCATTAGCATAATTATCCTGCAAGAGAGTCAGCTTTCTGGCAAGGTTACAGGTCGTTAGCTTCGATTGTTTAACTCCCAAAGCATCACCTTCCTTGTTTTTTCCAGGTATATTCATCTCTCACAGTGTCTTGTTCCTCGTTTTTTGTGGGTTTTGTGGGTGGAACTGAGATTTTAAGTCAAATATTGGCAGAGCTTTGTGTAGTGTCACCTTCTATGCCATAACCGAAAGTCCACAATTACTAATTCCAAGATCTCCTTCTCTCCACATAAAAGATCTTTGTGAGTAGTCCTTGATTTCAATACCATTCTGCTTAGACAGGCTCACAATAAGAACATATTGTTAAAATGAAAGGCTTGTTTTTAAATTTTATTTAATCAGCTCTTTGAAATCTTAGCATTTTTTCTGGTGTGTTCTGGGCCAGTGATGGAGATGGTATGAAAAGGAGGGGGTAAATAGAACAGAATCTGAAATACTTTTATTCATCTCCAAGGTGAACTTCTTGCACAATTAAAATTATCTTACATAGTGCACCTTTAACATGACGAAATTATTGGTTACAAGATATATTATCAACAATCTCCCAAAAATGTTCAAAATTGTCACATAAAAACATGTATCTTTCTTTAATTTTGCCAATTTTCAGGGAAACACCTCTTGCGCCTCCTAAACCCCAGCTGCGTTACATCACGGATCTTTTAGTCTTTAGTACTGGGACAGAACTGGGCCAGTGCAGGTTAGAGAACTGGTGGTCCAGCACTGGATGCTACGGTCCACGTGTAATCAGCACATATGAGCAAACCCCCATTCTACAGCGGACCGGCACTGCAGTAGCAGCACAGTCGAGGCCCTGAAGCTGCTCTGCAGACAGTGAATAATGGGACAACTGTGGCCATTTTGACAGGAGACGGGCTGGTTTGAGCTGGTGTAAAGGCAACACATCCTGGTACACAGCTGGGAGCAATACATGCACACTGAAACCAGAATGGGAACCACAAAGAGAGTCAATAATTCATCCCCAATGGACAGTATCCTTAGGGCATTCCCGCACCATGCCGCAGCTGATGGTTTAGTGAGGTGGTAGAAGGAAACATCTGGTGCACTATGTGCCTGTTTATAGTCAAACTTGGTGCCATAAAATGTTTTGTTCAATTATTATTATTAACATTGTTTTTTTTTTTTTTTTCGTGTGTTGAATTCCAATACCTTGACTCAGGAATTGGTTGTAACTGATTTCCAAATGTATGGTTTGCTAGTTTTAGGCATGACTGATGGCTTTGTTCGTGTATTTTGAGAAGGCTGAATATTATCTTTAGTCAAGTCAAGTAACTTCTGTTATACCTGCAGTAGTAGCTATAGCAATAGACATGGTGTATTTTATTAGTATATTTTATACTTTGTTGTTCCTCAGGAACAGTCTTCCTGAGGATGTGAGACAGGCTCCACAAATAAACTTGCCTTGCATTGCCTTGCCTTCTTGTAATTTGATTATACATGAGATAAACTGTATAGATTATATAAATTAAAATGCATTGTGTTATTTTTTATCTTATGTTTCAATCTTTAAACACACAAAACACAACAAATAGAGCGTGATAACAACACACAAAAAAAGGAAAAACAAAAACCAACAGTCCAAGCTCCTGATTTTCCTAACGCATTGCCGACCTTCCATTGATTTTAAGCGCGTTTCATAACGTTCAGGGGGAAAAGTGGATTTTCGGTTTCACAGCACTGGAAACAATAATGTGACTGACAAGAAACATTGTTCAATTTCACAAAACTTCAATTCACGCAAGATTAAATTTAACTATTAATTACTGAGTTAACCTATGTATTAACGATGATTTTATCTATTTCTAAAGCTGTCTCAAATGTTCTTAAAACTTTACTCTGTGTAAATGTATACTGTTACCAATGGTTTACATATATTTAGTGCCAAATGTCATTGTTTTCAACTGGACGTGTGGGACTATGTGAAAATTCAAACGACACCAGCTTCTAAGTAGCACATACTTCTGCTTTTATATTGGCAATGATTGCTCTGTATTTATTACTTTTAATCCGTGAATCAATACATCGAGTGCCAAACGCCTTGAACATTCTATTTCATAATCATTCCAATATTAAAAGGGCTCACATTGGGTCATATATACCGTCTGCTTCAACTAGACCCAACAAGTCGTGAGAATGTAATTAGAACACTTAACTATTAATAAAAATCAGTCGGGGTCTGCCGGCTGATTCTTCATTACCTTTTGTCTGCACACTTTCACAGCTGTGCGATTGTGCCGTGGTTCTGTCAACACGGCCCCATCTGCCAGCCTCCTCCGGTTAAAGTGTACCGATAAATGAATGAGGCTACATGGGGCTACATCGGGAAGGGCACTGGGAAGGGGAAAGCACGGTGCAAAGTCTTTGGGAAATTGGACACAAACTAAATAGGACAAAATGTGGGTTATGTGAGGAGAGTGCATTGCCAGGACAGGACACGAGATTACCATACTCCAGGATCAGGCAAGCTACAGTGAAACAACCTCCTGTTCAGTGTTAGTAGATCGTGCAGTCATCCATAATACAATGATTCTGACACATTAGCTTCTTAATATTCAGGGACTGCAGATGGAAATTAGCTACATAGCTACAATCTGGTGCAGAACATCTTTGATTTTCGTAAGAGCTTATTATCTCTGTACATTGTCCCTTCAAATAAAGACTAAACTAAACCAAACTTAAGTCTATGTGCCTATCTTTTCTGACAGTCCGATAGAAAAATGGCAAAGAAGTAGCGGCTTAAAGATCGAAAATGACGGTACTCCTTGCACAAAGAAGAGGATGTCCTGACCTAGCCACGTTGTCATTAGAGGGACCTGCCTATAAGTGTAACATTTAATATTATGTAATATTTCAATGGTGATTTCTCATTGATTACAATGGATGTTTTTTCCCTAAATGTAAACTGTTAAAATGTGTAACTGTACAAATGAATATAAGTCAACTGTACTATGTTTCATTTCATTCATTGTAGGCTTGGTACTCTGCTGCTTTAGTTCTGGTCTTTGCTGCATTCTTGGAAGTCTCCAAGAGCAGAACGTTTGCAGCAGTGTTGATTGGATAAAAAGATGAAATGTTACTCAGACACAAGTGTCACATGGGGCAGGGGAGGGTCTGGGTGCTTGTATGATAGGTGGTGATTGGCAGCTCAGCAACAGTTTGGCTGCCTGATTGGACTGCTTATTTGGCTTGCTGTCAGTGTAGAGCTATGCGGGGAGGCCAGTGAATAACGAATTACACAGTGGATAATTTGTTTTATGGGAGCTCTTATGAGGTTCTTATCTTTTCACAATGTGAAGACGTCTGTGGTTTATGTATTTGTGCCGTTTCTCTGCTTTGACTTGTTGCTACTGTTAGCAATACATATTTAAGTGAACCAAATGAATGAATGGTCTACACATTCACGTGAAGTCACATACCATTGTGATTGAATCGGCTATACAAATAAAATGTAATTGTTTAAAGTTTAAAGTCCTTGTTTCCAATTCTAGTCCAGTATAAGTCATGGTTTAATATTTGTTTCCTGATTTTGTCCAAGTTGAGACCTCGTTTAGGTCTGATTTATTACCAGTATAAATCTGGTTTAGTCTTGCATAGTACTCTTAGAACCTATTTTAATACAGATAGGCCTACATTCCCTTGAGAACCTTTTTGTGTCTATTTCCAACTCTATGTTGTAAGTGAAGGCAACAGAAGGAAAGCTGTATTTGTCTCATCCTACAAAAAAATCAATATTAATGTAAACAAAAACAAAACAATGTTCTCCTACCAGAGTAACACGTTTTACAGCAGAACAGTTCTCTTGAGCAGTGTTTTTGGGACAGTCATAATTCCTCCCATATTGAAACTTATTTTATTTCAAGGCTAATAGTTTAAATCTAAATAGTCAAAATACCATGGCTTGTGTATGCTCTACAACATAATGATTGCTGAAAGTTGTTTACTGGTAACGATTTTGAAATAGATATGATAAGTATTGTTATATTTTCTTATACTTTCTCAAGAAAATAATATCTTTATGCCGGCTTTACGACCCATTCAAAGCAAATCAAGCTATTCTCCTCTAATTTTTCCATAACCTTTTGCCATACATTGCTATATTTCCTCATGCAATATTCATAATCCTAGTTATTGTACTGTATCCGATTCTGTACACTAACCCTGTATTTATACTGCAGCTCAAACAATATACAGTATGTATGAAACTGTAAATAAGAACTGTGTTATGTAAGTTCTTGAGAAGGTTGCTCGTGTGGATAGATTCTTCTTCTGGGATTCAATTTGAAGTGATTCCACATTCAAGTTCACGCCTCACTGATCCCAACAGGAGTGTAAATTCCACTGGAAGTAGCACTCATATATGGTAAAACAACAGGCTGAGATGACATTTGCCATTTTTGTAACGTGATGGAAGGTGTTGTGATCACCCTGACACATGTCATGCAGCGTCATGATCTGAGCAGTGGAGAGTGGTAAAAACATGTATGCAGACGTGTTGCGAAAAGAAGTGCAGCTGAGTGGACGGTGTGGCAGTTATCTTTAACTTTAACTGGACCAATTAAATTGAGGTATGCAGGTTTGTTGAGTAGGCAGAGGCAAGAAGTAATTACAAAACATGTATTAAATAATTTCGCTAGAAATAGTTTAGCACTTTATGTTTTTAATACTCCATGGCCAAACGAACTTATCAATGCCTGATCTCGTCAGATCGCCGAAGTTAAGTAGGCCTGGTTAGTATGTGGATGGGAGACCCCCAGAATGCCAGGCGCCACAGTGAGGAGGTAACTGACGTTTCCTTGGGCAAGACACTTCATCCACCATGCCTCCAGTGTCCAAGTATGCTGGTGTATGAATGAGAGTGTGTGTCATGAAAATTAGATCATGGCTACAATATGGTGTGTTTACAGCAGGTGTATCATATGTATGCTCATTAACATGCACTGTCTGAACTGTCTACTGTCCACTGTCCACTGTCTAAACGAATAATAAAAAAAAGAAAATATCCATTCTTTCTTCCAAATAACAGTTAGTTTTGGTAAAAAAGTTGTTTTACGTGGTGGGAAACAAAGACAAGACGACAAACACATCTCAGAAGCTTCTAATGTAAAAATTGCTTTGTAATTGACTAGGCTGATGAGAAGGGTAGATTTTGGGCACAAACCTGACGTTGGACATTATGCAACTCCGACTGGTACACTTACACCACGGAGCTTATCCACCCGGCACAGCCACAAACATCCTGGAGCTGGCAACACAAAGGCACATAACAGCCTCGTGACACCTTAAACATTCGGAAAATGCCAATTAGTGCCACAATAAAGAAAAACTTGCATGTAAACTAGAGTTTCTTTTCTGGAGATGAAGGGGACCAGAAGTAGATGAGGTCAGAGGGCAAGTGAAACGCTTAGATTCACTAACAGCTGACACAAGAAGCCAATTTATATCAGCCGGCAGGCAATACTGCCACAGAAAGTTTAAAGGAAGTTTGGAAAGAAAAAGATTAAAATGGGCTGCACCATAAATTAAAAATTTGGTTTACATTTTTCAAATAAAAACTGCAATAAATGCTAGTTTTACCACTGGGTTCGACTTGCAGGCCGGACTGGGCCTTCTGTGTTGAATCTGCATGTTTTTTTGTCTGGATGGGTTTCCTCCAGTCACTCCGGTTTTCTCCCATCAACACAAAACATGCACAATAGGTAAAAGCTGAGCTCAAGATCTTGAGATGGGTCTCTAGATGCTGCACTGCAGCAAGCACTGCTCCTGAGGAGATGCCCCAGCAGCATTGAGGGATGGGTCAAATGCAGGGGACACATTTCCCTATGGGGACAATAAAGTGTAATCTAATCCATTCAAAAAATATCCAAATAGGCCACAATAGCCACTCATTTTGACTAGCAAGACAGGTCTATTATATCATGCTAACCGGCAATCAACATTTTGTCTCATTGTTTTCCAAATTGCATTATTTTGTGTCTTTCATGGTTTTGCCCGCCTATCCATTTACGTCCAATTTGTCCATGCCAATTCACCGGGCAACAAACCAAGCTTGCAATAACACTGGGTTTGCATGTTGGCATATGACATTTCCTCCCCATTGGCACACAAAGCAGGCTGCCTGGGTGGTTATCTCTCCATTTTGCACTTCAAAAATGACCTTTTATTTACATCACAGGAGCGGAGCGCTGAGTGTAGCTATAGTGGCCCAAAATGGCACTGTGCTTGATAAGAAACCATTAGCGCAAAGTCATCTATGTTATCTGTACATTTTCTATTGTGTCCTCACTTAAGCCCTGCTCACATTTACACACAATTTCAGGTTTTACAGTGTATAACATAAACCTGTCAGGATTGGCACCAAGAAATGAATTACTCAAATCAAAAGCTAATGATGAAGGCTTGTTAATTTTAGAAAAGCAAAAATGACTGATTAATGGAGTGATTGGATACTTAAAATAGCACAGGATGAACATCCCTTCTCTTGTCTCTTGTCATATTTATTAGGGGGGGAGACCAGTAATGTATTTCATTACTTTTTATGATTAAAGGTGCACTTTGTAATTTTGGAGATTAACGGGTGGGGGTAGCTCAGTCGATACAGTGCTTGTCCTCTGATCTGAAGGTCAGTGGTTCCAAACATAAACATTGTAGGGCGAGTGGTCAGAGCCACTTGTCCACAAGTCCAGGGCAAGAGAGTCCAGCTGCAGCCATTCAATGGAGTAGTTCCATAGAACTGAGTGGAGCTAAATACATTTTTAAACAAGGGGAAGCTTTAGTAATTAGGGTAGCTGCGTGGTTAAGTTTGGTAAGGTTAGGTGTTAAGGTTTGGGTTCTTATTTTGTGTTGGATCCATATTAGAATTTTAAGCTACGGTAATATTCAAACAGTGAAATAAGAAAACCTTTCTAACTCAACCCTAGCGCTCACAAATCTTTTGGCACCAAACTTCTGGTCTCTACTCCATATGAACGGTTCTTCATCAGCCTCGAAGAATTGGTTCTCCTCCTGAGTGGGTCCAGCTCCACCGTCTGCAAATTGAGGCGCGTCCGCCTGTCCGTCTGAGGGAGTCGGATCTCTCCTTCGCTGTGGAACTCCTACAGGTTTCTACTTTTTCCCAAAGAGGTTTGGTAGTTTGTCCTGGCCAAGAAGGCGGGTCGAAGGACAGGGGAGCTTGGGACATCTGTCTTAGGACACATTACCAAGTCCCTATGAACACTGTTTATTCTGTTTTTATTCTGTGTCTTCCACTGTCGCCCCTCGAGGCACCTGCTGTTGTGATTTTGGGCGTTACAAAAATAAACTGAATTGAATTGAATTTATTGACATGCATAATTCTTTTGGGTCACAGAGATTCAGAGCACAAAATTATTCTGGTACTCCTGTGCAGTTAATCAGCTCTCATCCGAACTTGTCATATCATGATTCACATTACTCTTTCTTACAAGTTTGGAAAGATAAAAATGTTTGGTAATTAAACAAAAACAGTGCGTAGAGGTCTGATTTTCCCCTCCCACAAATGTCTGCTTTTACAAAATACCTTTGTACACTTCACAATACATTACTCACTAATTATGAAAAGAAAAAGTTAGTTACCACAGCTTTAATTTAATATAAAATAATGAGCCACATATCTTATAAATATATAGCAGACAAAAATGTAATATGTCTTCTTTAAATCACTTTATTTCTACTTTTATAAACAGTAATTTCATTTGTTTACATTAGAGACACATTCATAATAAATACACGGTAACAGGTTGCTCATTAAAACAAGCAGTGATTAATCTTTACACCCTTCATCGTTGTTTTTTGCTGACCCATTTTTTTACACTCCTGTGCGCTCGCTTATGGTTTATAAATAGCAAAGGTGCTCTCAAAATTAAATAACACTTTATTATACATTTAAGGTAGCACAATTAAGCATCTTGCCATCATTAGCATCTGTAATCAAGGGAATTGTTAATTGAGAACGATTTAAGATAGGGCAATAGAAGCAATGAGTGACAAAGCATGATATTAAATGTCTAGATGACATCCCGATGCAATGCTGTGGGAAATGTTGCTTTCAAGATGGCCGCGTGACAGTTATTGTGACTAGTTCCATTGTCAGAACGTGTCTTGTCATCTGTTGACTCAGTACTGGAGAGCTGCCGGCTTTTGGTTTGAAGGCCAAAATGGGATTTGGGGAATAAGTGCTACTCCAGATTAAGGATGGAGATGAGGATGACTGGTGAGTGACAAAAAAGACTTCTGGGAGGGCCGAAGCTCTACTGAACACCAACAAGGTCAAAGCAGTGGAAGGAAGGAAGAGAGGGTGAATCCAAGAGAGTGGGGGGAAGGATATACAGGCTAAAACCAGATTGTGAATATGTAATGCAAAAGATAAAATGCACAAAAGAGTAATAAAGCAATGCACCAACAGACGATTTATAATCATTTAATAAGAAGAAGAATCAAAACACCCAAGGACACTGTACAGGACAAAAAGTTTAAACAACATTAAAAGGAAAGCATAAAACACACACTGCAAATGTGAACGTGTGAGAGTGAGTTATGTGATGTAGGTTTTGTCTGGACTTGAAGAGCGGAAGAGGAGTCTATATGTTACGGCGGTCAGGATGGAGAGAGTTACAGATCTGAGGAGCAGAACGGTTGAAGGATGTGCCCCCCCCATGGTGACAGGATGGACAGAGGTGACAGAGAGCTGGAGAGAGGGGGAGGTCAGAGATGTAGAGACTTTTGAAGTTGATGCTTTGTTTTACACGGAGCCGATGAAGTTGTTGGAGAATGGGGGTGACGTAGTAGTATGAGGGTACAGAAGAGTTTTGGAGAAGCTGCTGTTTCTGTTGGGATTAGTTCAGGAGTTGAGGAGAGAGTTGCAGTAGAGTATGGCTGTGGTATGGCTCTGATATGAAGAGTGATTGAAGAGTGGAGATGAGCGATGTTCCGGAGGTGAAAGTAATGTGTACTGTCAAGGATGACACCCAGACTCTTGACCTGAGGGGAAGGAAGGGCAGTAGAATCATTGTTGGAAAATTGAGAAACTGCTAGATTTGGATGGAGTGGAAGAGGTGACCACCTGGAGGACCACAGTTTTAGAGGAGAGTTCAGTAAAGGAAAAGGTCTGAACGTCTACAATAAACTGATGCCAAATTTTAAACTGTAGTTAATCTATTACGATGTTAACCATTAAAAAAAACAAAAAAAAACCCTGTGTCTTTGTGAACTAAATCAGTGTAATCCTCCTTTCGAAAGACACTGAGGTGCAGAAAGTGGCAATTTATGCTACAAAAGACAGTCCTTCCTTGTAAACACAGATAAACAAGCTTCTGTCTGAAGAAATTAATTGTTCACAAGTTTGTGAATTGTATTAACATTGATAGAGAAAAACACAAGAGCGCTTGTTACTGTGTTCCCATAAAAGTCACTTAAAAACATCACATGATGCATTTTAATATCTTGCAATGGCCTCTGCACAGCAGCAGTTGGCTAAGCTAACTGTTTCTCACAGCTAATGCTAACTTTTATTAACATTTAAAATATAAAATACACAACCAATTACATTTTAAAGTGAAGACTGTTTTGCAGTTCATTATTTCATTTTTTTGAATGCCTCAACAGTAGAATAGCTTTGAGACTCACACGTCCCTTTATAAATGATTCAGTTATGGTCATCTGGACACTGTTTTTTTAAAAACAAGACGTTTTGACTGTCATCCAAGAGTCATTCTCGATCTGTGGATTGAGCCTGAGAACTCAGACTATTCTTCAGGCAAGCAGAAAGTGAAGTTGTCACGATACTACAATTTCCTACTCGATTTCAATAAGGAAAATACTTGATTCTCTAGATTTCAAATGCTATTTTTACATGAACAACAGCAGGTGCTATGATGAATTTATAAAATTAATGAATTTGTCTAACACGGACTGTGTCAACTCAGTAACTCAGCACAGCCAGACGTATTTCTCACAAACAGTGTTTATTTGGATATATTTCGGAACAGTTTATATATAGGTGTGACACACGGTAATTTTAGATTTTATTGGTCAATCACTGATTGCCTTGATTGCCACTGCTATAATGATTGAACAGTTTAGCTGTCTTATCATTAGGCCTCCAGAGAGTCAGAAACCCTTCTTGCATAAAATCCATTCAAGGGTACGTTTGCTCACTGTGATTCAATATGAATGCTCAAGTAAATTCAGGATTTGTATAAAGTTGTAAACAGTGCTCTAACAGTGCTTTGTCAATCAATAGTCATTGGAACAATTATCAATTGGTGCCATAAGTTGGGGGAACAATTTAACAGTTGCCAGATCCCTCCCATTATACACATTGCAATTTCTCAGATAGTTCCCGGATCCTCCAAAATCTTTTTCCGGATCCTTAAACCCCAAAAAAAGATGGGGGAATATTTTTCCCCGAATGGGAGATCATATTAAGCACCGACTGTCAAGCCGTCTAGGTCAACCCGCATGCCATTGTCTAAATGCCCGAACAATGCAGTTTGCTACTTAATACCTTTAAAACTCATAATTATGACTTTTACTCAAAATGTAAATTATGGTATTTAAACATGACATTGTGACTTTTAAACTCAAAATAATGATTTTAAAAATCAAAATTATGACTTCCTGTGTTTCTTTTAATTTTCATTCAGTTGCGGGAATTGGCTTCCATATTAAACATACCAAAATATATTCAAATTAAATGGTAAAGAGAGGGCAATTTCGTTTTTCTGGACCTTGTAATGGAGGACCCCAAAGAATCTGGAAAGACTTCTGTTTGAAGAAGGTTGATTTTTCATAACACCATGTCAAAGTGCTCATTATACACAGGGAAATGCTAAATGTTGAAGAAATTGTGGTTGCTAGGATGCACATCATTACCGTGTTCTCTGGGACTGTCCTGTTGCTCAAAAATATTGGAATGAAATTAATAAGGCGCTGCAAACTATTTTTGACACCATCTTCCCACTCAATTTCAGAATGTATTTAAGCCTCAAAACTCCTGCCATGGGAAACATAAATGGATACCTTTGGAACACACAGCAGGGAAAAAAGCCATCACAAAAAAATGGATGACACAAGTTGCACTAAAAATTGAGGACTGGACTGACATTATAATGAGCATAAGGATGATGAAAAAAGAAAAACAACACCATTTGGACTTAATTTGGACATTAACAAATCTGATGGACTTTGGACTGGGTTGGGCCACTATTTTGGGTTTGATGTGTGATATTTGGGGATGTTCTGTGCTACCTTTGTTCATTTTGTTTTGTAGGTTGCTCTCTGGTCTTCTTCTGTGCTTTGCTTTTTGTTTTTGTTTGTATTTGATTACATTTATTGTATGATATCGTTAACTTAGAGACAAAAAGTAGCCAAGCATTTACATGGTACATAAAGGTCTTAACTTCCTGCCTGTGATTATCCACCTGTAACTCACTCTCCGCTTTGTGTTAGTTAATTATTGATTTATTTTAGCAAGACTCGGCTAATGCCTCATAAGAAATGATGGGGTAAAGCGTAGCATTTTTTAAGGCGACCGGAACTAGCCTGTCGGTTTTGTAAAACGGGCCTATCATTCACACACTACTACACCTCGTACCACTGGGATTATTATCACAAAGGACTGGACAACCAGGAACATGCTAAATTGTAAAATTGGGTTTTCCTTCATTAGGATAATTTATCAATTTATTTATATATTAATTCATCCACTTATTTTATCCATTTACGTATATATTATTTAAAATACAGCACTATGAACTGCAACTTTCTTCAGCCTGGGCATTGCAGAGCTTTACCTCACGCTCCTGATACATTAACCAAGCACTGTTACTTAACACTTGGTGGAACAATACTTAGTCAACAGAGTGGAATTAACCATAAGAGCCAAGATGGAGGCGGAACAATTAGTCTTAATGCACTGCACCTGCTCCGAGCACCCATCTTTGAGAGCCAGGGTGCATGTCGATGGAAGGCCCCGGTGTACCCGCTCTCCGACGGTTTACATAACTCAACGACTCCCTGCTTATCACCGCCAGACACACTTTATTGCCGGGTCCACCTCAAAGAAAATTAAATGCGGCCTCATCCCATCCAGCCTTTGATTCCTCCAAGTACATTTTGTGAGCCTCTATAGCAGTCAAGATGAAAAATAAATAAAATGTGGTGTGAGTTCTTGTCACCGTTCCCCAGCTCAACTCTCTAATAGTGCGCATTCACTTTTGACTTTGTTTAGAGTACTTCTGACAGCTTAAAAAGATAAAGTACACAGCATTAAATCCAACTTGCAATGCTTTTTTGTGTGTATTTAATATTAAACTATAATAAGCCAGTACATAGATCAATCTTTTGCATTTTGTAGTAGCAGTATTGATTAAAAACAAATGAATAATAGAAACAGATCTATTCACCGTTGGCTCAAAAGCTCATTAGAGATGATTTTACATCATATACAACCAAATGTTTGCTATATATATTCTCCTGAAAATTGTCTACAAGAAATGAAAAAAAAAAATTTGCTATATATAATTCTCCTGAAAGTATTGTCTACAAGAATATCTTAGAAAAAAAAAAAAAAATAATATATATATATATATATATATATATATATATATATATATATATATATATATATATATATATATATATATATATATATTTCCATCCACGGTTCTCTCAATGACTGGCTACAGCAAATAATTTACATCCTGATATAACTGAATGTACTTTTTATTATGGTCATAAATCTTCTCTTTGGTCTTCCTCTTAGCCCTAAGCTGAGAAAAGTAATATTCTTACGCACAAATTTCCTTCCTCCCGTGCATGTTCAAACCATTACAACATAATACATATTACTCAAGCTTTGCAGATGAAGAAACATATTGAGATTACTTGGAATAGAGGAGGGAAATATATGGGTTGAATGTTTCAAAAACATGAGAAAGATTAAAACAAACAAACTCTTTTTTTTAATTAAGAAACCAACCTTAGAAGCAAAAGGTAGCCTAGTAAAAGATCAAAGAAGACGCAAAAAGAGAAGTACTTTTAGAGGTAAAAAATTAATTTGCACTTCATCTTGAAAATATTAAATATAATTCATAAATGATATTCTCTATTTGAATAAGAATGTCTATTTGCCCTTTGGACTGTTGACGAACTTAGTTATGAAGATGAATAATTTGAACATGCGTAACATTTCCACACTGTGAGACTCAAATATATGTGTGGATTCATGCCTTGCTTTCATGTTCTCCTCATTGTAATGCGCAGCCACCATGCTCGACTTATGTAATACTTGCATATAAATAGTCAGCTTGTTGTGGGAGTAGCTGCTTGGACACTCTGCAATTTTCCCTTTTCTCCCATTATGCTAATTGAATAATACATTGTTCAAGGGGAGTGCTCAGCGGCCTTCATTACAGCTACAACAAACAACACGATGATACGTCTTTTCACAGCTTTATAGTGACCGGGAAATATGAAGACATAGTATTCTCTATGTCCAGACAGTATAATGCAGAAAATGCTTGACCAGTTTTGTGACACAGAACATTGAAAATATAATGAAGTGAAATGATCTCATCACTACTATTGATTCTAGTTCAGGAGTAATTATATTGGTTGGAGTGGTAACGAGCGCACAACAGGTTCTTGTGTTCTTTTAATTATTGCTTAGTCTGGCGGCAGAGAACCTGTGGAAAATATTTATGATAGCTACGTCGGTCAAGTTGCAATGTGGGACAAAAATTGGAAAAATTAAAGTTGAACATTACAGGACGAAGAGCTGAGTTCTAATACAGAATCCCACAGTCGATGTCGTCAATAAGTGGTGTTCCATGCAGAATGCTGCGACAATTTACACACAACTGAGTTTAAACACTCACATTTAACAAAATAAAGGTGTTATCAGGTGTTATTATTTGTCAAATCTAAACTATTATGCAACACATATTGATTTTGGCCATTGTTTACATTATGGTTTCTAGGTAACTCTACTGTCCATATCCAACCAGAAAGTAAACAGATGAAAAGTAAAATAAATGCCACTACTTTTTTTTTAAAGTAAATTCTTATATGTTTCTCTGCGTTTTACTGTAAAGTGTAGTCTAACTTGTCAGATGCACTTTAAACTAGTGCATAAAGTTGTTGTATCCTTGGGCAAGAGTCAGACACTTCATTCACAGTGATTGGTGGTGGTGGAAAGGCTGTAGTTTGGCCGCCATGTTTCCGTCAGTCAGTCCCATGCCAGCTGTGGTGACAAAAGCACAAGCCAAGATTAAGAGGTAAGTGCTTTGAACAGCTTGAACGGTCCTTTGTTGATTTAAAGGTCCACTTTGTAACTTTTCTGGTTCACAATTATTTACAAATATTTCATCACAGGTGATTTTACTGCTCAAAAACATATTCTGACTGCAAACTTTGCCTGCGGCACAGCTTACTTGTCTCGATGGATGGAGACGGATGAGTTCATGCTGCGTTACAGTTGTCCTCGGAGGTCGGAACTTGGACTTCGAACTCACGTGTTTCTATGTTCCAGTTGTCAAGTCGAAAAAACTATGAGCTGTTCCATTACAGTATATTTTTCTAACTCTGATTCTGAAATGTTTCCAACAAGGAATTCAGAGTTGGATTGTTCTGTTTTAATGTTGCTTTGACAGGTTTTCATGTTTTTTTAATTGTTTTCACTTAGTTTGGTGGGACAGAACCTGTGTGGCAGTTAATGATGAAACATTTAAAACTAGGGTTAGGGGTTAGAATACAATTTGTGAGCATTTCAGGTTGTTTAAATTATGAAAAATATGACTCAAATGATTCAAATTGGGGAATGACAATATGCACTTAAATTTAATCCGAACTCTATGGCGATAAACTGTTGGTGGCTCCCTCACCAGAAAAATTACACCTTTTGAGGAAACTAAATTTGTTTTTACTGTTAGCAACCACATGGTGTCGACCTCTGATGTGGCTATTGAAATATCCAAAAATAATCCAGTAAAATTACCATTTTGTTTTGAAAGTTACCTGCAGAAGTAAATACTAGAGTATTAAACAATGTACACTGCCTTTCCAAAAAAAAAAAAAAAAAGCTCGATTCAGCTCAACAAATACAGTAGGTCCTCTACTGGATAACTGCTGCATGGGTGATGATCTTTCAGCTGCAACACGGTATTTAAACCCAAATAATGCAGCAAGTGGCTTCTCATTTCTGAAACAACCACATGGAAAGACAAATCCCGTGGTCATGGAAAATATTGGTCATGGAAAACATGTACGTTTGCAAAGGGTCAGATCATTGGCAAGGAGAAGAAGAAACAAATCTACTACAGATCTGAACGCTATTGAGAATCTTTCGGATGAGCTGGAGAAGGCCTTGTGCAGTGTCTCCCATTAGTGGTACAAGATCAGTGAAAAATAATGCAACACTGGATGGAAATACATCTTTTAATAATCCACTCCCCACACCTCAGGGAAACTTTTGCATTGTTATTCAGAAAAGTCACCCTCTTTTCTCCACCTATGGATTACCATCACAAAATAGGCTGCTAAAACGTATTCTGCAATGAAAATACCTTAACTGTAAATATTTACATGTTCTTTACCACTGGAAAATGGAAAGAAAATAAACTAGGATTAACGCATGACCCCCAGGAGGCCAAAGGCATCACATTTAATGCATACTGATTATTCAAAACTTATTTCATGAATTTAAATAACTTTTGGTGTGTCTCTAGATAGATGCTTGGAAAGAATGATTTGGGGTAAATATGTAGAAATGAATATGTATTCACAGCAGCTACAGTACTATATTATCGTATATCATCGTAGATTGCTTTGATAACCCGCAATTTTCATCATAAAACATGTTCTCTCTCCACCATACAAAAACTAGTGAGTGTGCAATAGAGGAGAGGCGATGTACTCAGTTGAGGAATGTATTTTTTCTTCAAATTTGGCTTTGAATCAGAACAGAACATAATGAATGTGATATCAAATTATCGCTTGTTGCAGCTGAACAACAAATGAAAACTCTGTTGAAAAAAATCCATTGTGCTGACTGCAGACAGGAGGAGCCAGTGGGGCTGTGGAAGAGCCCGCCGAGGCAGCGGGTCAAAACAGATTGTCCAATGAACAGGTCAGCAGAAGGGGGTAGAAAGTGCTAAATGTCTCCTTGTGTCCGCTGAGACGCCTGGCTATGTGGTGAGATGGAAAGGATTAGGATCTTTTGGATAGAGGACTGTCAGTGCCAATTCTGGCTGCTGAATTCGATAGCATCAGTTAAGGGCAGCCAGGAGGGATGTGAGGGAGAATATGAAGGTGTTGAGGATTGAGATTGGCTGTGGTGTTTGGAGATTTGCTGGGGGGTACTAAGCAAATGTGAGGTGTGAAGAAAACAGTTGTAGCAACGTAAGTGAATATGGTAGGCAACATGTTGTGAGAAAGAATCCAAAAACTGAATGTCACACTTGCCTCTTTTGTTTGATTGGAAAATTACCTGTACCATTATGTACAATATAATACTAATTAATGTAAGTCAGATGCCCTAAACTTACATTCTTCCAATACCTGACAATGTTTTTTATATATATAGTTTTACCTCATTGCACATCACAAAGTTAATTAATCTAATTCAGCTGTTGTTAAACTATTAGTAGCTTATATGAAACATTTGGATTCAGAATGTGGTTGAAGCTTTGCCACCTGATTCTCTCCATGGAGCTGTTGTTACCTTAACTGGAATGTTCCACAGTATAGCATTAAACGCATCTGTGTTGTATTTATTAAACTGCAGGCATTTTAATTGCTAAACATATATATGATTTTTTTCTTTCTTACTGTGAGCGGGCAACGCAATAACATCTCTCTGGACACCAAGTCATGGACACATGGACACATCATTTTATTTTAGTTAAAGAGTCATCGGACTCTTAATGACAAAGTCTTTGCCCCACCTTTCTAGTTTAGTTATTTCTCTCCTTCAGATTACCTTTGTGCAGGCCTCAAGTCTGCAGAGAATTAGACCGTTGCACCAAAGAGGATACAAAGCATACAATTATTATAGTAAATTATTCAAGTTCAGCAATCAGACTAACACACATTTTATCTGGGCTGGAATGAGGTATGAAGCTGTGAATATACCTCAAAAATCCCCAAAGGAAAGAAATTGTGTTGCTCTCTGTGCAGAGTTTGAGCTAGTAGGCAGCTCTCCAACTGTCTCGGAGGCATTCACCGATGTGTACTTCCAGGCTGAGAGTTACAAGGTGGAAGAGAAAACTAGACCTGGGCCTTGTTGGAAGAAATGAATCCAGATGGGAATGCAAAGATCACATGACCTAGAACGGAGCCTTGGGGTATCCCTGAGGAGAGAGGAGCGCTGACAACAAAGTTACCTTCCACAAATGCTACTTAGAATTATAATGAAACAAGCGTTAAATTTCAAAGGTGCTAAAGGACTCTCAATGTGGAAATTCAAACAAAGGTGGATTTGAGCAGACGCCAGGAAGATTAGCTTGTCTCTGCAATGTTTTCTTACCGCATTAATTCAGCTCGCGCACACTGTGATAGCATGGAAGCTACATTAGGCACCAGGAGTATATTTAGTCAAATATCTTCTTCCGTATATGAGGGAATTACTTTGTACTAATTTTGTACTAAAGCAGTGCATTCCCATTGGCCTAGCCTGCAGACAAACTTTCATGTGTTTCTTTGCGATTGATAGAAAGTTTCTAAAACAGGATACCTGCAGCGCAGATGATGGCATTCCCTTCCTTCAAAAGAACTCATATTTTTAAAGGGGTAAAAAACACGGATGGCCCCTCTTTGGGAATTTCTGGCAAGTTGGTTGCTATTCTTTTTTCAACAGTGTACTAGCGCTTCAGTTTGGAGTAATTATTAACCATAAAACATGTCTCCCACGGCTCATAGAAATGCCTGTTATTGAAGTTAAATTCCCCCAAGAAACAGTCTATTTTTTTATTATTTATTTCTTCACATCATCCCAGAGCGGGCTGACTTCAAAGCACTGCAACATTCCTGGAGTACCTGTGTTTCTATGTCTAATTAGGGATTCCAAAGGTGTGTTTTCTGGCGTTCCTAAACAATCAATATTTTCACTCTAAGAAAAAGGCATCTTCTGGAAACAAATAAATAGGCAAGGATAATTCAATAAGTCACCGTTGGCAATCATAAGAGGCTGAAATTAGTTCACAAAATGTTATTATAGAACATAACACTTTATAAATGTAATTCCTGCTTTTGAATATATATCCATGTCAGAGGGAGGGTGGTAGCTAAATAGTCTTTTATTCAGTCGTTAGCTAGGGTAAGTAAAAAAAAAAAAAGAATAATTCAAACAATAATAATAAAATTACGACTACTAATAATCGCTGCAAATAACAATATTCAAACCTCAACTGTACAAGGCACAACCACTCTAATAAGTTTTTTTTCTGTCTCTGTTTAACACAATGTAATGGACATCATGAATTCATTTTCCAATTCCTATTACATACATGAAAAAAAATGGTCTTTGTCATTATTTTACTGCTTCCTCATGTTCATCACTGCTGTGTGGACGTACGAGTGGCTGAGTCAGAGTACAGTTGGAAGTGAAAAGTTCAAGGCGTGATTATGCATGAGTGTTGCGTGATATTGCAATGATATTTACACAGACTTTTGTCATCGCCCCGTCGAAAGAACAAGCCAGCAGCAGCAGTAGCCACATCCAAATGAGCTGGCACCAAAGGAGTCACTTCAGTGTTGACTCAGTTCTCTGTGCCTTTAGGTCCAATGGCAGCCTGCCCAGTGAAAGCTTGACCCATGTAGATCGTAGTAGTCCATAATGCGATAGGTGTCCTTGATGGTGAAGGTGGAAGATGAAGACCAAATCCAAGTGCCCAGGACAGTAACTTTTACAGATTTCTTTAGCTATGAAGAGTATTTGCTGTTAACAAAAAAGGAAAACAAAAAAGGTTTGCAATCATGTTATTACCAGTAATTAGGTTAAATACTGTGTATGATTTTTATTTTAAAGTTCATCAAATTAGCTACCATTCAAATCTTATTCTCTGCTGCTCAATCACTGTGGCAGGCAACTGATCATATTATTTTTTATTTTATTTTTTATTTCCAGTGCTTTTCCTTTTTGGAAGCCTATATGTGTATGACCGAGATTCTAAATTGCGAGAAAGTACAGAGCCGCGGGCATGTGATAAGAAGTGCAAGCAGAGCACTCAAGCCTCAAACGTGCTAAATTAAAAGTAACATTTTTGTCAATTTTTTTATCCCTATGTTATGTGATGTTGGGTGGGCCTTTGCTACGGAATGTATCTACTATACTCCCAATTACTTCCAAATGACTCAGAAATAGCTTTATAATTTCTACAACTGCATTTCCATCTTCTCCTTAAAAGTAATTTGCATTGATTCACTCCACTTTCTCGTGGAGATGTATGGGGGTTCATAGGCATTTTCGTACAAAGAGAATTATGCAGCCGGGAGAGAGGGAGGAATAGTGGATAATATTAGGGGAGAATTGTCGCAGTGGTTTGGTCCGGGAGGTTGGCAGCAGCACATTGTTAAGGAGATTAGAGAAATAGTCAGAGTAGAGAATCCCCTTTACTTTAATCCCATATGAGTTTAAATGGAAGGAAGAAGACGCAGCACAAGCCCTGAAGCTGTCAGTTTGGTTGGTAGTAATGAATGTGAGGTAACTACATTTGTTAGAGTTAATAGTTGTTAAAAATTACACATACATTGACAGATGTTGAAACAATTTGGGGATTTAAAATGTATTTTTAATTATGGTTTAAAAGGCTTCTCATTTGGCAACATCTTTTTTCTTTTCTTTTCTATGGCCTTCTGAAAATAATCAGGAATACTTTGTTTGGATTTACATTTCTGGTGGAGGATCTGCCACCTGCTTGTCTCCATGGAGATGTTATTTATTGTTATGCCTAGAATATTAAACTTGCACAAGCGACCCTGCTTACAATAAAAGTGCCTTTTAAGGTATTTTTGAGCAGTACATATTTGTATGAATGCAATAGGTTGAATGCCTAACCGGGGACATTTCGAGTTTACTTTTTCTTCAGCTCGCCTCAATAAGTCACATAGTACCTCGTCCCTTCTTTCATGATTGCTCCAATTTATGATAATTTCCGTCATGTCCGGCATTTACAGAGAAATGAAGCCTGCGTAAATTCAGCCTGGAAGACCTAACTCGTCCACTGCTACAACAGGGCTCACCTGCTCACCGGCCTAAATCAACGTACTCAAGCGGCGACTCCCCTCGGCTCGGCGCACCTCCTCTGCTCCCAATCAGCGCACAGCCTGCCCATTTAAACCCCCGTGCAGTTCAGCTCGGCGCTTCAGACCGTACTGCAACCCACCGCCTCCCCTTCTCCTCCCTGTATCCTTTACTTCATTCTATTCATCCTCTCTACCTTCTCCCCACATCTACCACCACCAGTCTCCAGGCCCCGGGGGAGACATCTAAGTCATTCTATTATGGAGCGCCCATAATCGCAATGTCTTTCCGCCGGGGTCTGAGCGCCAAATAACAATGTAATAAAACTTGCTAAACTGGTCCTTCCCGTGTTTGTCTGAGTCTCTCAGGGTGAAATGCACAATGCCATCACTGTGGAGGGTTTGCAGGGTACTGTTCATGTTAAATAGGGACACAGCAGTTCTGAGCTGAAATTCAAACACACGGAAAAGCAATGTGACCTTGGTTGGGTAAAACACAAAGGCTTAGTTCACAAAGTGCATATTCATTAAAGAAACAAATGAAAGGTTTTACTCCGCAGGGATGTGGCTGTAGACATTGTGGAATAAAACAAATTTAAAACACTTATGTGATACCAAAATTAACAGCATATAAATGCAATTCAGTTAGACACTAAAGCCATGGTGGTAAATGAAAATAATCATGCAAACAAAGTAGAGATTTACCAGTCATAAATAAGAACATATTGTGAGGTTTGGCAGAGTGGTTATCCCTTGTGATAAACCTGCAGCATTCGAGGCAAACCCTGAGCTCAGACTGCATATGATGCAGCTCCAGTACAGTGGCCACAGGAATTGCAGATCATTAATAGTAATGAATGAGAGCCAACCAAGCACTGCGGTCGTGCCTGTGGAGGTGCCAGAGGAGGTGCCAGCGGAGGTGCCAGCGGAGGTGCCGGATTCTTTCCACAGCCCTCCGCAAGCTTTTTTCCTATATAAATGTATACTTATCACATGAACATAAGTGCAGTGATCAAAGTCTGAGACTGCAAGAGCACACAGCTCCGGTCTTGATGTGTGCTGCCCTCTGTTAGAAAACCCCTCCAATACAGCAGCCGGGTCCAGTCTGAGTGAGAGCTTTTCTTTGAGACGGTTTCAGCCCTTTCCCATATATACATATATACATGCAAATAAATTATAATTTTGTTAATGCTATTAGTTAATATTTGCGTTGCTTGCTTATAGTTGATGAAATCTAACGCCAGGTGTACACTGACTCCGGCGTAGGTTCAGCACATATTTTGTTCGGGTTAGTTGCAGACTGCCTGTTCCACTAACTCCAGCACAGCAGCGCGCTTTCAAGTGGTTTCGCATGAGATCACTCGTCTAATGACCTAAAACCACTCTAGACCGCTGCAGCGTCTGGATTCTTTCCACAGACATGCAGTGTAACAGGGTGCAATAGTTTTAATCACTTTCCAAGTTATGCAGGACCCACATGAACCCTGAACCACAGTCAATGTACACCCGGCATTAAACCCATTGTTCCTGGGATAATCTCTAGCCACCTGTGACCTTGACAACATAGAAATATGAACCTGAGAATATTATTAAATAATTATTCGAAAAAAATAAAATCATATTTTTTTAAAGAAAATAGTCAAAAGACAGCATTGTCTTTATCACATAATGGTCAAACTGTTGGTAATTATAACCCGTACATTTGAGACTTCCAGTGCAATACATGTCGGATGTCTAATCCTAACATAGGCACGCTCTAGCAGTTTAAACAATTTATGGGACTAAAATTTTGATTTTTATAGTCAATAAACAATAACTCACAACAGCAATAAGGCTCACTTGGTTCCTCATGATTCGGTTGTAGTTGCTGTAGGGATAGTAGGGATGTACACTGAACACCTTACCTTGAACATTATTCATATTAAAAGTCTCCCGCGTGTGCTGCCCGGTGGTCGAGTGGTTTAGGCACAGCACACGTATGCCAGGCTCTGGGTGCGTGAGTTTGATTCCTCCCTTCTCTCTTTCTCTCTCATCTCCCATTTCACTCTGTACTTTCCTGTAAATAAAGCCTACGGGCCACCAAAAAGTCCACAGTGTAACTTTGGATCAACCACCAGGAATGGCATGTTGCATTCAGCATTAACTTGATCAATATAGCATTTTTTTCACTCACTGGTATTTTGATTGAAAATAAAGTGGAAGAATGTGCATTCTTACTGAGAGTGAACGTGCCTTTCCAAAGGTACCCTTGGAACTTCCACATTTTGTCATGTCACGACCACAAACTTAAATAAATTGTATTGTAGTAAGTAGATGGAATATTATACATGATTTCCAGACACATTATTATTATTTTTTAAACCTGAAAACTTTTTAAAGGGGCAAACACACAGTCTCATCATTTAAGAACAGGTTTAAAACCTTCCTCTTTGAAAATGCTGGTGGACGTGGCAGCTTGAGCTCTATCATCTGCTTCTTCCTACTTTCCCCATAAACAATATTTACTATTCAAGTTCACCTGCAGTCTGTTCATTGCTGGTCACATATTTTTCTCCTTCTCTACTCTAGATGCATTTTATTTTATTTTATACTATAGTAAATGTATTTATTTTTCTTTAATGCATGCCCTTTTGATTTCATATATGTTGTTTTCATTATTGTTCATTGTTGTATGTTGCACCTTAACGCCGAAACAAGTTCCTATGTTGTGAATTTTGTTCATTGAGACAGCCAATAAACTTTTTCTGATTCTGATTCTGAATGGCTCTTCAACTTCCTGGATGAACCATCTTGCTAGACAAACCACCCTCGCTTCTCCTGAGTGGTTCTGGTCCCACAGTCTATCTGCAAATGGAAGCACGTCAGTCTTTGGCCATCTCCAGCCTGTCCGTCTGTGGGGGTAGGATCTCTTCTTCACTCTGGTTCTCCCTGAGGTTTTTACTTTTTCCCAAAGGGTTTTGTAGTTTTTCCTTGCCAAGAAGGAGGGTCTAAGGACAGTAGATGCTGGGACATTATCCATTTGCTAATTTCTTACGAACGTTGTTTATTCTGCTTTTCATTGTCGCCCTTCGAGGCAACTGCTATTGTGCTTTTTGTGTGTTACAAAAATAAATTGAATTGAAAACTGCAACGTGCAAAAGTATTCAGATTATTTTCCCTGTGTGCAACCAATTGCAGTTGTCTAATGCTGAAAAGATTTATTGTTGACCGAATGATTAAATAGAGTCCACCAGTGTGCTATCTAATCTCAGTATAAATGCAGCTGTTCTGTGAAGGCCACTGAGGTTTGTTAAGAGAGTGCTGGAGAGCAAACAGCTTCACAAAGTCCAAGCCAACCCAACAGACAAGCCAAGGATACAGTTGTGGAGAAGTACAAAGGGTTAGGTTAATGTTAAAATCTTGGGAAATCATTTTTTTTATACATCTCATAGATAACAGATCACTGTTAAATCCATCATCTGGAAATGGAAAAAGCATGACACAACTATAAACCTACTGAAACAGAATGCCACCCACCACCTTTCAGGCCGAACAAGGAGAGCACTGATTAGAGATGCAGAGATGAGGTCCTGTTTGCAGTTTGCCAGAAACCGTGTGGTGGACACAGCAAACATGTGGAAAAAAGTGCTCTGGTTGTATCAGACCAAAATAAACGTTTTGGCATAAAAGCGAAATGCCATGTGTGGCGGTACATTATTCTAAACACACTATCTCCACTGTCAAACATGGTGGTGGCAGCATCATGCTGTGGGGCTGCTTTTCTTCAGCAGGAACGGGGAAGCTGCTGCTTCCCTGATAGACTGAGCCAAATACAGAGCAATATTGGAAAAAAAACTTGTTGCCGTCTGCAAAAGACTTGAGACTGGAGCCGAGGTTCATCCAGCAGGACAACAACTCTACAAATAAAGCCAGAGCTACAATGGACAGGTTTAAAACTAAAGATATTCATATCTTTGAATGGCCCAAAGTCCAGACCTAAATCCAGTCGAGAAACTGTGGCAAGATCTGAAAACTGCTGTTCACTAATCTCAATCAAATCTGACTAACCTTGAGCTGTTTTCCAAATAAGAATGGGCAAAAATGTCAGTCTGTAGATGTAAAAAGCTGGTAGAGACATGCCCCAAAAGATTGGTTGCTGTAATTGCGGAGAAAGGAGGTTCCCCAAAGTATTGACTCAGGGTGGCTGAATACTTTTGCACATTGCAAATAAATCTGGAAATCATCCATCATTTTCATTCCACTTCACAATTGTGTGCCGTCTTGTGTTGCTTTTTCACAAAAGTTTTCAACACAATATACTTGTTCCAGGGATACGAATACTATTGCAAGCCACTGTATATGACCTATAGCTTGGCCTTGTGGTGTTATCTGCTTGTCTCTATGGAGATAGAAAATGTCAAACTGTAGTTTTCTATGGTAACCTCAAAATAAAATATATAAATGGAATGGGATCTGGCATAAAACTGGCTAATGGCCTGTGTGAGGAAGAAAACTCTCTATGCCAAACCTGGAAGGAGAGTAAGATACAATTTACAATGTATTCTTTTTCAAATGCTACACATATTTTGCAGTTGTTAGCAAACATATTTCTCTCTCTCCCTTCCTCTACATGATTGACCTTGCTTGTTTACCGACTAGAATCCACGACTTTGCGAGGTGACTGAAAACGACAAAGGCAGTGTGACAGTAAGCGTATTCATGCCGCGTCCGCCGGCACCACGACAGAGCTACAACACTGCCACTTTGTTAGCATGCCGCCATTTCTTTTATTTTTTTCTGCCACCGGACTGGAAGCCTCTTCATCTGTTTGCAGAAAGGTACAACTGACACAGCACTGCTTACCACTGCAACGCAGCGTGACAAGCCCAAACAAGGCCTCTGCTTAGACCAAGGCAGAGGGGGGGTTGCCGAAAGCTCAGTCTAAAACGTGCTGACAGGGAAACCATTTGCGTAAAGGGAGGGAGATGGAGGTAGACTGGTTGCACATGATCCAAGCGTGAGCCAGTAAACTTGAAGTGAAATGCAAGCGCCTGAAATGTCTGGGAATGGAGAGTCAACTCCTGCAAAATACGATATTCTTTGAAATATAGTGTGTGGAGACTGTCTCTTATACCATGCTATTCTGGACACTGACACTAGCATTATGATGTGTACAAATTGATAAAGGTGGTAATAAAAAAGGTAATAAAGGCACCTCTTAAATTTTCTGGTTTCTGTAGTGTCTGCCATCTTCTTGTCTTCATGGAATGTCTGGAATGTTCCAAATTATGGCACTAAATTATTATCATCTATATATATTTATAACTTGTTGCACTATTATTGACGATCTATAGGTTTTGTGTACATACTCAGACCAAGTCTATTTTTTATTGAATTAGTATAATCTTAATTTATGCATGCCTTATTTGATATACTTTATGTTTTGTATTGCCATGAATTTTTATTGTGAAGCACTTTGGTCACCTTGAGTGTTGTAAAGGGCTCTATAAATAAAGGTTGGTTGATTGATACTTTGCTGCTATTATCATTATTATTATTATTATTATTATTATTATTATTAATATTATTATTATTATTATTATTATTATTATTATTATTATTCATTGTTGCATGTTGCACGTCAAAACAAGTTCCTGATTCTGATCTATCATGCACATATTCAACTACAGGTGTAATGTTGCACCAGATACCTAAAAAAAACCCAGGTTCTTAAAGTAAATGGGGTCGCCTCTCTATACATTTGACCTGACACCCCGCCTGACGGTGTCACCTGTTCGTCGATGGAGATAAATGAGTTTAAAGCAATGACCCTCCACCAAAAGTTACAGTGCACTTTAAACTTTTCGAGTGAAATGTTACTGTCTGTCTCCTCTGAAATTGGTTAGCGCGTCCGTGCTTAATGTTTTTACAACAGCTGCAAATACCTTTTTCCTCATAGTAAATTTAGTTATAGTTAAACCTACTTGCAAAATATGTTCTCGTTCAAAAGGCACAACACAGCAACACAAACTAAAAGGACTCTCTTCTTTGAGTAAGCCTCTTCGACTCAAATAGCAGCAAAGCTAAGCAGCTGCTCAGCCTGGTGGTTTGAAGCCTCCCCCACTGAGCCATCACACAACCCAAAAACATTTTAGCAGCTCCCCGATCCTGACACCGGCTCGCCCTCTCATCCTTCAAAGCCGAGGCAATGGATTATCTCCCTGTATCTCCTTCAGGACAAACTTGTAAATGATTAGACTATGGATCTTTTTTTGCCTCTCTTTTCCGAAAAAGTTTGGAGTATATACTGTCAAACTGTAATAAAAATATTAATAACAGAGACATTCTGAGGCCCAATAAAACATTTTACTTACTGTGTTAACGGTGATAACATGCACTACACTAGCTGCTCAGGACCCCAGTAAGTTGTACATCTCCAGCTCAAAACCACTAACCACACCTTTGAGGACAGTGAATTTCAGATTTTGACAAAGGAAAAGGGATGGTTTTAAGTCAAAAATGCTATATTTCTCCAGAAAAACGACCCATTTCTGAACAGAAATGATGTACAATTTATCACCAATTTACTCTTCCATCCTCAAACCTAAACCAACAACAAAGGAAACAATAGGGCTAATCAGAATATGCCTAAAGGAGTATGGAAGGACTAAGTATTACTCAGATGACAGTTCACACTTGAGTCATTCTTAATTTAGACTTAAATAGACCTAAATAACACCATTTACTCCTGAAAACAACAAGTTTGTTTGTTTCAGTGTAGTTAGATCATCCCTTCAGACAGATATAAGGCAGTGACTCACCAAAACTGAAGAAGCCACTTTAATGATGTCTTCAACCTTAAAACTTTTTTCCACTTGAAATAATGACATTTTCTTTTGCTATGGAATATACCCGGACAACTGGGGGTCTACGCATACAACTTTTCTCACGATTGAAAATTGCTGGTCAGGTCTATATAATTTAAATGTGCTGATACAGTTTTGACATATTTAGAATTGGAAACATGTTTAATGCTATTACACCAAACCCTGTACCTTGCAACAGTTTTTCGTAAACCTCACTTATATATTTCCTGTAGGGATTCTCTGTTAAAGAAGAGCTTGCTGCGTGGCCATACCCTAGAGAACCCTATTCCAGAGCTGCGCCGCATGAGCTATATTGTTTCCAGCTCCATCCTCAAGACGAACAGACACCAAACAAGACTTTCCTATCTCCCATGACTGACTGGCTTGCAGAAAACTGTTGGCAAAAAAAATATATTACAACAGCACTTGCACTAGCTAGATAGCTGCGGAGTGGGTGGGCTCATTCGACTTTGAGCTTTTGATTTCATCACCTCACTTGTCTCAGTGGAGGGAGACAGCCTTTGTAGCCCAGGATCGCTAATGAATTACACCCTGCCTTGCTCAAGGTAGTGGAGATCTAGACAATGACTGACTGTGTGCGGAGCGGCGGAGGGGGCGCAGGAGGAGGTTAGGAGACAGACGAGGGAGTGAGCGAAGAGACAGTGGAAGTGTGGTAGCCCCGGTCTCATTACTCTGTGTGCTTGGGATCGCGTGTACAGGGGTAACAGGAGTTCAAGCTAAAGAAGTAACAAGCCAATGAAGAGACATTTAAACTGCATTATGGAACGTTTCTATTGGAGGGTATGTCACCTGTTTGTCCCCATGGAGGCGTTATTGCTCATCTCTTGCTAATATTGACTAATGAACAACTATATTATCTTTGTTACATCAGTAATATTTTGCTTTTGTTTGTATCCAATGCACATTTCAATCAATATTAGTTCAGTTAATATTTAGGTTTGTCTTTGGTTTTGCATGTTTAAACTATAAGCGAGACATTCTGCATAATTGTCAGTGTAATCCCTCATTCGTCCAGGAGTGTTCCATTGTAGAAAAAGATTCAGTTGTAGTCATCTGGACTCTGTTTTTAGAAAAACAAAACATTTCGACTCTCATCCACGAGCCATTCTCAATCTGTGATTTGAGAATGACTAGTTGTAGTCCAGATGACTACAACTGAATCTTTTTCTACATTCTGTATAATTGTAACGTTGACAGGCGTAGTATTGATGCTCCTACTTAAGTCCGCCATCCAAAAGTTAGGCCTACAAAAATCAGGCTTAGTTATGTCTGGATGATAAATAAATAAATAAATAGATAAATAGATAAATAGGATCTCTATCTAACTTATATTAGAAATTAAGGAATGTGATCAAAAGCCCTATGCAGAGGAGTTCAGTTTTACCTATGGACCTGGGATAAATTGCACTAGGCCTAATTATGAACTAAATAAACTAAAATAAATGTCTGTAAAATTCTTTCAAATTTGACCTACTGTATTTCAGCAAACTTAAAAGGTCCTTAGATAACTGTTGTCCCCTATGAGTGCTTATGTCTGTGATTTGGGCTGTTTTTAGTTTGTGCTTTGCAGTAGCATGCAGTGACTTTTATTGATGGGACTTGGGGTGTTCATCAATATTTAGTGACTAACATTTGCAGGCAAAAGTGAAAAAAATTTAAAAAAAGATTGAGTTTTGATCCCCAGTCCCCACACCAATCCTACCCAGCTGAACTCCCATGCCTGTTATGTATGCTGAATGGAGTAAATAGTCTCACTTCACTGATCAATTCATTACACAAATTGGTGCTCCATGTTGTTAAATGACTGTCTGTATTTGTAACTAACGTCTAATCATTAGAAACGTGAACAGAGCCTTAGCTTTAAACAAAAACTTGTATCTAAAAGAAAGTTTTTAAGTCAGTTTGTTGAAACTTGGCGCTGCTGTTGCTTTGCTTCTCCTCCGCACATGTATTTTGTATTTTTGTATTTTGAGGCTGTGTTGTCCTCAGTGTGCATGAGCATATCTCTAAACGAAGCTGCTGTCAGCTCAGGTTCAACTGTAAAAGCACGTTAGAGAACTGAACATGATCGGGCCTCTTAACACGGTCACTGGATGAAAAAGAGGAAGAACCAAGCCGCCCGCGCAGTATTGCTCAGTGGCCTCTAGTGGCCACTAAAAAGCACCGTGTCTTCCAGCCAAGCTTCAACTTATTTGGATATATTTCAGACCAGACACAGCAATTTTAGATTGTATTGGTCAATCACTGCTTGCCTTCATTGCCCTGACCGCACGCCACTGGTGCATTGAATGTAAAACAACTTAAAATGTGTCGATTGTATGTACATGTTTGAATTAAATTAATTGTATAATTATACCACAGACCATTCTAAAATATATATTAAAAAAAAACAAAAAACACCAAACAAACCACGCTAACGATGTAACCCAGAAATACAACCATGTTGTCATGGCAACAGATGATTGAGCAGCATTAAGGCGCTTTGGAACAGGACAGGCTATTATCAGGAGGTTCTGCCAGGTGGGCCGGGTTTACGTAGTTCAGAGGAGGATAAATATCTGAGTTCTCAGACTAGATCCATAGATTGAAAGTCAAAACGTCTTGTTTAAAAAAAAAAACAGTGCCCAGATGACTACAACTGAATCTTTTTCTACATTTTCTCAAGTAGGTGTTATATAAGCTCTGAAGAAGCTGTGATCACCAAATATGCATGGTCAACAGTTCCATTTTAGTGCTTATAAAATCACACACTAGCCACTCTACCTTTGTACCACTGTTTTCCATGGCTGCTGTCGTGTCAGTGGAGACGTGCCTCTCTGAAGTCCCTGCAGAATGCCTTACTCAGCAGTGTGCTCTGGCAGACTATAAGGTGAGCGCCAATGTCAACGCCAACCTTGACAAGACTTATAGTGAGAACGCCTGACGTGGGGCATGCAAATAAATTAAACCCACCATTGCTCACACGCAGACGGTGACTACAAATATTCAGCTATGGTCTTTCTCTGCTGACTGAGCTTGTAAAGGTGAGGTTCCACAGCTAATAAATGGTGTTCACATTACAGAATTATGATGTCATACAATCAGATGGAGGGCAAAAATTAAAAAATGGTTAAGGTTATAGGCAGTGACGTGCATTCAGGGGAGGCAAGGGAAGCAGAGCCTCACCTGTCAATCTTGGGAGAAAAAAACTAAATTATAAATTATAATAAAAGTTAATATTTGTCATCTGATATGTATTATAAACCTCCTTTCCCTTTGAATCTAAAATGGAACCATATTTTTTTTCAATTAAGAAAAGCAGAATTTCCGTAACTCCCGTTCAAACACAGGGAGGAGGGGCACCGTGAGGCCGCTCGGTGCACAGTATAATGCCTCACAAACTGTGCTATATGCGATGCATATAATATTTCGGTGTCCCTCTGAATATAACAAATAAAACACCCTGACGTGTTGTGCTCTGTACTTCCATATTCTGGATAATAAATGAAATGTATTTCTAAAATGTGTTTCGGCTCGCAGATTCTTGATAAAACTGCAGTAAAAGCAAACAATACGCCTGACTCAAGGCAGAGGGCGCTCCTGAGCCAATGGACTATTGCGCTATCTTCTTCGTTCTCGAACTATTTCTTATTTACAATCTGGTGTATCAAAATGTAAAGGTAAGAACATAAACTTTTATTTATTTTAGCTTAAAATAGGCTGGAATTTGGCTCAGTTGGAATTAATTCTGACCTTAAATCAAATATATCACCTTTGTGTAAATGCTGAAATGAGATATATAGCACAAATCATTGTCTGTTGTCAATCGAATTATATTTAAGGTGCTCTTTTGGGTTTACTCGCATTGGTAAATCTGACTCTAAAAGAGTGACTGCCTCACTAGTCATGAACCTCACTGCACGTCACTGGTTATAGGAGACCACTGGGAACACAGCAGTGGTTTTATCGTAAGAACTTAGGGCCTCATACAATAAGCATTCTTAGCAACACATTTGTACTAAAGGCCTTCTTACGAGCATCTTTGGTATTCAAAAATTGTCTGCTGTTCTAAAATATTACTAGACTCAAAATGTAGTGCGCTGGGCCACAGTTACACAGCCCTGCGCTTGGACTCTGCACTTGGACTCGCTCACTCAATTATTTGATCACAAGAGCTTCAGAAATTAGTGTGATTATTCATCCCCAAGGACATGGTTGTTGTCAGTTGAAAAGGCTCTAAGCCACAAGATAAATATGGGACATTGTTGTGCCATATTATTAACAAATAATGATACGGTTCCGCATTTGTGCATATTCAGTTTGGGTATTACTTTCAAAAACTGCATATCTCCCAATGAGTAATGTAGGCCCCTTCTCTCCAACAAAAAATATGCCAACATAAAATTAAATAAAACGTAAAACATAATAAAACATGAACGCAACCCATAAAGAGTTGGATTATGAATATTATGATGCCATGTGAACAGCTCCTATTCTGCCATTACTCAATGATAATGACATAGCAACAGCCTTGCGTCAGCCTCTGAGCAGGTGGGTTGAAAAATTATTTGAGGAAATGATTGAGGGGCGATCCGATGGGGCGATAAGTTATGCACCCACATCTGCTGTTTTTGTCTTCTTGCCCATTTATGAGACAGAGTCCACCCCACTCCAAAAAAGTCAAGGATCAAAAGGCTCGGAATCAAAGGGGTGCACTGAATGGGGGGCAGAAATCCAAGAAGCACGTTGAAAGTCCCTTCCCCACCTCTCTCACCTCCTCTCACTTTAAGTAATTTTTGATGGATTTCCTCACATTTGATTCTTATGATAATGTTGTATTAAGCAGAGGGTTTGATCAGAGCTTCATAAATAAGAGTCGAGTGTTCGTGGGGGACCTCTCAAGTGGATAAAGACAATTTAGAGAAACTGGCCTGCAATTCTATCGAATGTCATTTGCTTTCAAGTATGAATGGGCGTACATTAAAACAAGCTGATTTGTGTTTATTCATCATATAATGTCTTTGATGTAGATAATGGGCTTTTTCTGGGGAAATTCGGTACGCTTTAAATGAAATGAAAGGTAGTCTATTGTCTTGGATGATCCACAAATATGACTTACTCTATCAATTAATCAATTCCAGTACAATAATACAATTTATGAATAACAAATTCTTAACTTTTGTGGTGGGGGTCCGCCACTAGCTTGGCCTCAGAGATGTTACAGCTTTGCCTTGAATTGTAGAAATGGATTCAAGTGTAGTCATTTGAATACCGTTTTGAAAATCAAGACTAATCTGTTGAGGGTTGAAATGTCTTGATTCTCCATCGGGACAAGTAGGTGGTGCCTCAAGTTAAGGGCCGTGGGCCTTGTCTATAAATGATTGCGTAGAAACTTTGCTGAGCAGGTGTGTATTCTAAGGGGCCACTAGAGGCTTACGCCACGCAAACTCTTTATAAAACACTCGCAATTTGTGCTTTATAGATGACACCTGCAGCTGGAATCTGTGTACGTGAACCCATGTCACGTCATTCCCTCTGAATGCCTCCAAAAGGCCGTGAAAGGGCCATGCAAAGTGACTTATGAATGAGATTTACTTAAACATGAACCGATAATCAGTGGGTTTGACCAAGACATGCGGGACTGAGAGGGAGGGGCAGACACTGCACGCAGCAGCAGTCCTATCAAAGGCTTTATGACAAATGCAAATAAATGTGATTGCATTGATTCCTCTCAAATGAAAACAACAGAATCAATTGTGTTTTGGTTGCCTACACTTGATGATTTGGCAGTAGGCAATTTTGCAGATATTGTTTTGGTTGTGCTTCAGACTCTTATGTTTGAATGAGATGTGCGTGATGTTTGACCATGGCCCTGTGCACATTAATATGTGCAAACGGACCTCTGAATTGTCAAAGGAGGGGGCAGTGAGCGTGCACAAGTGACACAGATGCCCTTCCTGACAGAGCAAAAGCAGCGGGAGAGATATGGATGTATCAGCAGCAGAGGGACAAATGCCAGGTTAAATTAAAGGGAAAAGTGCTTAAGAAAGACGTTCCACATTATTAAGCAGACCAACATTTTCAAGCAATATGGGAAAGAAAAGGATCTCTAGTGCCGAAAAGCATGGAATATTTTAATGCCTTGAACAAGGTATAAAAACCTTAGATAGTTCACGGAAACTTAAGTGTGATCATTGTACTATTAAGAGATTTGTTGCTGATTCAGAGCACACACGGATTCATGCAGATAAAGGCACAATGAGGAAGGTTTCTGCCAGACAAATACATCGGATTAAGAGAATAGCTGCTAAAATGCCATTACAAAGCAGCAAACAGGTATTTGAAGCTGCTGGTGCAAAGTGTAGGAACCTCCAGAGGCTTGCAGTTATGCATAAACCTTCTATTCAGCCACCCTTAACCAATGTTCACAAGCAGAAAACGGCTCCAGTGGGCCTAGAAATACATGGAGACTATTTTTTAAACCGTCTTTTTCACTGATAAGTGCCGTGCAACCCTGGATGGTCCAGATGGATGGAGTGGTGGACGGTTATCATGTCCCAACAAGGCTGCGACGTCAGCAAGGAGGTGGTGGAGTCATGGTTTGGGCCGGAATCATGGGGAGAGTGCTGATCGGCCCCTTTAGGGTCCCTGAAGGTGTGAAAATGACCTCTGTAAAGAGAACCGTGCTTTCTGTAACAAAATCATCTTCATGCAAATGACAATGCACCTTTGGAGCACCCTCAAGCGAAAGATCTATGAGGGCAGGAGGCAGTTCACATCCAAACGGCAGCTCTGGGAGGCTGGTCTGAAATCCTGCAAAGAAATTCAAGCTGAACTCTCCACAAACTCACAAGTTCAATGGATGCAATACTTGTGAAACTTCTATCAAATAAGGGGTCCTATGTTAGAATGTAACTTGACCGGTTCAGATGTTTTGATTGGAATAGCTTTTGATTTCAGTAAATATGACCTCCTAATGCTTCTAATTTAACAAATCATTTCAGTTCTCAACAATAACATGATTTTAAACTCTGCTGTGCATAATAATTTGGAACAGTGCAAGTTTTTATGTTTGAATAAAATACTGTTATCATGTACTCTAAAGTTTGATGACTTGAAAATAATGATGAACAAAAAACTTAACTTTATATAAACACACAGGGAACCACTAAAACATGAACTTTTACTACAAACTGGTTAGGAATAGAATAGAATAGAATTTTTAACTATTCTGGTAATATTTTTTTTTATGTCAACTATCTTAGCAAATACCTGTAAACATAACTCAGCTGCCGAAACATTCAACTTAAACAGGTGCCCTTTTTGTGGATATGGGACCTACTCACATCACTGCTTTTTAAAATACTTTGATCTGAAAAAAAAAACCCTCATTCCTAAATTTCAAGGGAAAAATCTTGCCTTTTTGCAAGTTATGGTGCCGTCTCGTGTTCTAAAATGGGTCCAAACCAGACTGCAGTGTTTCAGCCATTATTCCGAAATGCAATGATAGAGAAAGTAAGCCCTGCCTATCATGCAGCAGAAATTTCTTGGCAGTTTCGAATCCATTTCTGTATCCTCCAGCCAGAAGTAAGAAGTCGCAGCCATAGATCCCCAAACGGTTAGAAGAGAGTGCACAAAAGAGGCAGCAAAAAAGATCTATAAGACAATTAGACGCTTGGGTTTCCGCTCTACTGGCAGAAGTACCTTTATTGCTGTGAGTTTGTGGGTGAGATGCTACTGCCACTGTATATAGATGATGAGGAGAAATGGGTCCAGTTAGGAATCAATACGATCTGGCACACAACCATATTTTACTGGCAATGAAAGTTTTTACAGTCAGAGTAATATTTCTATACATGATCATGCACAACACAAATGAAGCAAAACATTACCTAAACAAAGTATAACTACTATTTTTGGCAAAAAAATTGTGTAACGGCATCTCTAAAATTGTTTGTAGATGCTTGTAGTACATCTAAAGTTCGCCAAGAAAGGAAATGTGGATATTTGGAGACGGAAGATTGGTTTATCCATATTGTTGGCCTCATTTTAGCATGTTAGATTTATCCACTTAAATATACCTGAAGTGATCCTGTTTTAGACCAGGTTTGGATCTGGTGGTACTTGGAAAGCCTAATCCTGTTTTAGGCTGCACTTGGTTAGAAAAGCCACTGGTTTAATAAACTGTCCAGTGCACTTCAATTCATGTATGTATGTATGTTGCTTCTACCTTTTAATTATATTATATTTTAAACTGAAAAATCCAAACATGCAATGGTCATTTGAATAGAGACAAAACTTTATATATTTCAATAATAATGTGACTTGATTCCAAACTACATTAAATATTATAAGATTAAAGGAGACATCAAGGTTATTTGGGTTATTGTTGGATTGTGAGAACAAAACAAAAAAATTATGATTCAATTTTCGAAGCAAGTGAATGGAGCCTATCCCAGTGACTTTGGGACTAAGGCGGGGTACATCCAGGAAGGGTTAGGGTAAGGGTTACAATTTTAGAAGCAAGGTCTTTTTAATTCAATCTTTAGTCCCAAAATATATATTTAAATGCAAAGTACTTTTTTTTATCTGGCACATTAACTTTATCTTGTCATTCAGAAGGGTTGATTTCATAATTGATGGTCAGAAGCTTGAATAGTTAAAAACATGTTAAAATAACGGGAATGAAAGAAAACTAAAAATGTCACTGTTGTTTTCTTGTGGTCTCAGTAATTGTGAACTAATGTTAAATTGTGTTGCTTTTTTATCTCAGTAATAGTAACACAAATTTTTATTTCAAATCGTGACATCCCTACTATAGAGTTGATCAGAAGTGATAGTCATATAGTTATGCCTAATCTATTTAGGCTTCTCCACCAAGATTTATGTGATTATCAAGATACAATATTATAAAATGCATTTTGCTCTTATTTAAATGTTTTTTTTCCAATTGCACCAACTTGCTCATAACTTGATTTGTCATGGCATGGCACTGAGATAAAAAGGTTGGAATATTTGTCCGGCTAATTCTCCAAATATGCATATCTGATGCTGACATGCTTCCAAAGCTTACTGAGCTCACACAAGCGTTCAGTCTTGCTAACCGGCCCTGAATCCCATGTTTGTTTGTGTCTGTGATCAGCTGCCATTTCGCCCAAAAACTGTAGCACATCTGTTACTTTCAGAAATAATTGTTCTGTCTTTGCTGGTCAAACATCTGCTGCAATGGTGTTTCAGAGTTGTGTGGCAGGTCGGAAATGGCATAAAACGTTTCTCAAACCACTCAATCAGATGCACTGTAAATGTACAGAGTGCTTTTTTATACGAGACATTTTGATGACCTGAATACCCCATTGACGTCATTATATTTAGTCATACAGTGGGCTATATGAAGTCATACATTTCAAGAGCAGAGTTCATTTGGGGCTGGTCGGAGACACTGTTTCTATGTGAAGCGATGAGTGTTTATCCTTTGTACTTTGCTTTTTTATAAAAGGCAAAATTGGTTCTCAATAATGAGTGAAAGCTGTTGGTTTTTGCTAACTAACACCTCACAGGGCAGTCAGCGCAAAAATCGGGGCTTTTAACTGGCTTTTATCAAAGTACGCAATAAAAGCTCACTCTCACTATTTAGTGTGGCACTATTACCATCAGAGGTGGCAAAAGTACTGAAGTTCACAACTCAAGTAAAAATACAATTACTTACTCTGGTAAAAGTACAGCTGAGACTCCTTTACTTGAGTGAAAGCAAAAAAGTACACCATCAAAAATATAAGAATGTATAAGTAAAAACATACAGTTGATGGGATTGTGTTAATCAATTGAATTATGGGCTTCATACTTATTTAATTACAATTAATTAGACTTTAATCAAGTGGTGAAAAGGTAACTACATTGTTTAGCTTGTTAACAATGGTGAAAGTTAAGCAAAAGGACATTTGCCTGACGACTGCGCTCTGACTGATATGATCCTTCCCTAAAACTTTTATTTACCTGAAGAGTAAAAGCTTGGTCTATTCATTCTCCTGTCTTTATGAACAAAGCTATGATTTCACACAAGGGCTCAAACAGTAGTTTCTTAGTTTATGAACTTTGGAAATGGAAAAATAAATACAAATGTAAAGTGTATATGACAGGTTTTCATGTTTCTCTTACTATTATGTTGTTTGGTGGGTCTATACATGTGGTAAATGTTTATCATACTCATAATTGCAGTTTGTGAAGAAAAGTTGAAAAATAAATTTGGAACATTATAGGAAGCAGAGCTGTGAGTTCTACATCATCGACACATACATACAAACATGCATACATACTAATTTAGATGTGTTTTGTCCCTTGTTTACAATTCGGTTGCTAGGTAACAGTTGTGGAATTCCCTTATCAGCTGCCCAGGAATTACAACTTCACCAAGATTGTCAGTACACTAGTCAACATTTTTATTTGAATATAATTCTGTTAACTACATTTTTGTGAAATGTGAAGTCTAACCTGTCATATACACTTTAAGATATGTTGCAGTCAGTCCAGGCCAAATGTCAAAATCTAACACTGAGCCAATCCCTTTTGGTTGATATTTTTCCATCGCTGTTATGTTCACTAATTCCAATTAACCGCCACAATTTAGCAGATTATTTCAATCACCCTTGGGACAATTTGGCCTTTATGACACGTGCCAGAATAGATTTCTCCCACCGTCCTGATTAGCTTTTTTTTTTCCTTTTGTTTTTTGATGTTTGGATTCAAGGCTTTCCACAGATCTCACCAGGACTGATTCTTGCTTTGTTCCACTTTGTTTCAGCTTGGTGCCAGAACAGATGGGGACTTGCCGGAGTCGCTGTCAGAAGATAACGGCGCGTGCACACAAAAAACACCAAAAACAATATGAGAGTGTTTGTTCAACCAACAGGTTTTTGTGTGTACCTTAACTACCATTTGATTACTTGTGTAGTCATATGGGTTGCAGACATTGATTGGTTTTGATGCTAGCAGGGAGAACATTGCCGGTGTGGAAAAGGGATAAGCAAATGGAGTTGACAGTCCACCAGCTGTGCAGCCCAAGTACAAAACCACTGTTCAGCACAAAACATCCAGTAAGTTTCAGAATCCTACTTTGTTCCATAGAGAGAAGAGGAGGACAACAAATGTTCAATGCTGTTGCCAAATATTTTAATCTAGACTCCTGGGATTCAAAGTTCTTCCAGTTCAAATTCAGCATGTATAGCATAGCATGTGTATAGCATATTGTCTATTTGGTTTTACTGCTGATGTTTTGGTATTTTCACAGTTGTTGAAAAGGGTTATTTTAACTTAAGGGCATTTTTATAAACCATACAAACTTCAAAACTGTCTAGACAGTTTACCAAGTTGTATCTTAGTAATGTAATTCAATAGATCGACAACAATAACTCACACGCTCGTACGTATATTTGAAGGATTGGTTAAGTGGCTTGCTTGAGGACACAATGGCGGGCATCAAACCTACAACGCAAAGCTTTTGGGGCCAAATCTGTAGAGCTATTCACACAAAATTAACAAATCCTTATCCAAGCCTAACAGTTGACCACAATACCATGACTCCATTTCTCTTTTAGTCTTTTCTCTCAGTTTAATAGTTCCACATCTTTTCAAAAGTCAGACAGAAAGATTAAAGGCAAATTATTGAAAAAGGAAAAAAAGAAAAGGCTGTAATCATATTGTCTACTCCTCCTCTTTGGAGCTCACTCGTGGGAACGGCAAAGACAAACACTCTTAGTTTGTCTCACAGTCGGGAGTTGAACGTCGAGCCTGCTTTCCCCAAAGGTGCAGACTGTTACTGGCAGCTTATGTTCGTCAACAAGGACAAAATCAACAGCTGCACAAACTTCCTTTTCTGCCTTTTTGTAGATAAATGTAGGGGGATATTGGGGGTGTTGACCTTGTCTCCGAGTTTAAAATACACTGGGGAAAACTGCAAATTTAGAGATAAGATATAGACAATATCAGAAACAAATGATGTAATTCAATAGATCAACAACACATCGATCCGACCCTAATGGATGCCTATTGTAACCAAAGCAACAGTTTTCCATAGAAATGTTTTTGATCACATATGAATTTCAAGGCCAATACCAAAGAAATGGTAACACACTTGGTAACACACTTGGATGATTCAGTGTGCAGAAGTTCTTCCTTGAAAAGTCTGTTAACTTCTGTTCTGAAGTTAATAATGAGCTAATGGCTACGTAGCGCACACGTCGTCCAATCCAAAAATGACTAGAATCCTGCTCTGACTAATGCATACTGTCATTGTGTGTTTTGCAGAGCCGATTCTAGGCATTTGGTGGCCCTAAACAAGATTGTGGTTGTGGCCCACCAAATGACAAACACTGTTATAAAATATACGGACATAACAATGAAATGAAATAAATCATTGAGGCACTATCAATCCAATGCAAAATTGTTATTAAGAAACTAAAGGGTGGCCTGGGGGGAAAAGGTGGCTCAGGGTCTCTAACGGAGACTTATTCATCAGCATTTGCATATGTAAGTATTGAACAAAGATCATACAATTTCCTGTATTCTGGTGCATTGCAGAGGGTATATTTTCATCAATGCATGGAGCTCCAGCATTTACAGTAAAAGGATCACACACAGCCCATCTCAAGCGCTACTGCAGGGCAAATGCTGTAGAAAACGCAAAAGTCTATTTTTCAGAAGGATGGCTAAACTGATGCTTTCTGTTACATTTATAAAAATATGTTTAGACATTTTAAGAACCTTTGGTTTTGTGAGCGCCGCACAGTTGGCACCTCAGTTCGGCTTGACAGCCTGGAGCATAGCACATCTTGTTTCATTTCTCTTTTTCACTGTTTCTAATGATATATAAGGCAGATTTTCATCAACAAAATACCGTTTTGCTCCTTGTGGATCGTAGAATATCTATGTGGAGTCAGAATTGCTCCAGCTGTGCCCCTGATCTGTTTGTGTCTGTTTAAACTGTGGCTTGTACAATGGACCTGCCCGTGTGCATCTCAAACTCACTTTGGAGAACGAGCGCAGCGACACATGTCGAGTTCTAGTGTTAGATTTGAAACGATACAGAACTTTTTCTTTCTTTAGGGTACACTGCAGCTTCTGCACAAATAGTCTGTTCTGTCATTCAATCCAAAGTGGTAAAGCTGGTGGTGCCCCTCGGAGCACTTGATGCCCTATGCACTGTTATGTCTGTCATGGGAGCGGCGGCACATCTCATTAGTCACAGATAGACAGTAGCCTATAGTTTTACAGTGTGCATGTTTCCTGATGCTTGTTTCAAGCAAAGCACCAGAGAGTGTTGTGGCCCTAAACATTCGCTTAGTTTGTTTATGCCACGGGCATGATATTTTGGCAAGACACTTCCACCTTGCTTAGTATATGGACGTGTGTGTGCGTGCGTGATTGGTGGTGGACATATTGAAAGCCTTTCTACCATCAGTTTACCTCAGGGCAGCTTTGGCTACCATCCCCAGCATGTGGCATGAATGAATATTGCAATAAAAAACATCTTGTGTGTCCAAAAAAGTGCCATATATAAGAAACCTAATTTATATTTAGTGCAATAAATATTTCTATATACTAACTTTTACAAATGTTACAGTTGCACTTATTAATGACAAAAATACACCTTACTTCCCTCTGTAACTGCACTTCAATGACCCTAATCCACTTTTTCTCTCTTCCAGAACAAGGGGCTTGTCTTCCCATGATGCTGATCAGATTCCCCCTCTATGGAGGTGCTCAGTTTGAAGAGTGGCTTGCCCACTGGAGCGACTGATTTTATTGATCCGTTCTGCAGTCCAAACAGCGTGGGCCTTAAAGCGGGCTCTGCTCCATCAACAACCCTGATGCACGCTGTGATATGAGGCGTTTGAACTCAAGCACCTGCCTAATAGGACACATTTAATCACGCTTGTTGATATTCAGGGAGCAGTGTCTCAAGCAAGCTACCAAATACCTTATATACAAGAGTACATTTAAGTAAAGTAAGTTTAATCAAATGCAGACTGATTATTTCCCTAATAGCCAAAGTAGAATAGATTATGTACGTGTAACATTATCACATTCTCAATCACAATCATTAGTTTAATATGAAAGCGTGGAGAAAGTTGGAATACTATGGCATTCCAGGCAATGCAAAAACATCTCAATGGAAACAAGCGTCCGATCGTCCACAAGACAAATTCTCATAGTGCAACATGATACGAATTCTAAGCCAAATCCTTCAACATTTGCAGATTTCCTGTTTGGATATTTATTTAATCACAACATGCTAACCGTCTAACACAAACCCTAGCCATGGAAAGATTTGGCTCAATCAACAAAATACTCTAACATAGAATTATCACAAGTAAAATACATAAACACATCAGAAAACACAACTTCAATTCATTCATCAAAATGTTTACAACAAATTGACTAGAACTGTTTTTTTCTCTCCAATGCAATTTAGTCAAGCTTAGAATTCATCTTAAATGAATTATTCCTTCGCCCCTAATCATTAATCATTTACCAGCTTGACTCCTTTGTCCATCCGCTCATGAAGATTTTTCAGTTTATTTTTCTGAAGGGTTGTCAGAGCAGTGGTGACTCCAGAGCTCAAAGCTTGCCCATGGCACTGTCCGCGGAGGTGTTCACCCAGAGCCGTGTCAGCTGCACAAGAAACGTCAAGGTGCCATTACAGCAAAAAACACTGTTGGAGACGGCAGACGCGCATGTACAAATAAAATGCATGTGACATTAACAGACTAGCACACACTGCAAGATTCATTTGTTGCGAGATTTGATGGTGAGCAAAACACTTATGTCAATATTAAGAAAGTCTTGCATAAATGAATAACTTGCAGTGTTGTCGACATGGCAAACTTGATAACACCTTTGCTAAACAATTACTTAATTGTCAGGCAAGTCCCAATGCAAATTATATCTTATATCTTCTTGATTTTAATGCATTTTTCCTGTTGTGTGAACACTTTGAATTGCCTTGTGTACGAATTGTGCTCTACAAATAAACTTGCCTTGCCTTGCCTTGCCATTGCCTCCCATTCAGTTTCCATTCAAGTCGACTAACTGACCATGGCTCTTAAGTTTTACTAGGCTAAATGTTGCAGTTAAATTTGAAAACCGTTTCCTAAATACTGAAACTCGGAAATATGACAATCCTTTAATTAGTTTGCATGTGGGCTTTTAGCTCATGTGTGTGTGCTCCACAACATGTGCACGGGGTTACAACATGTCAGATGCAGTTCCGGACCAGCATGGGTCTTCAAAATTCATTCAAGTCAATACGTGCAGTTGCGTTGACCTCGGAGCAATGCAGGAGGTGCAGGTCTGCGGAAAGAATCTGCAAGGGTCTGAATTTTACAAGGCCAACAAGGAGAAGGCATTCTGTGAAATAGTAAACCTTTTAATTTAATTAATGCTAATATGACAGCTACGGCTTGTTATTGCTCCATGAACAACTTTGTCTAGTTTTAAAACTTACTTCATCTGACCAACATGCTATATGTCAGCAAATAACGTTTGATGCAGATAGAAAATGATGTCTCAGGTGTAAATTTACGCTTTTAAAAATGTGTGTGTAGGCAGCTTTGTTACTGTTGCTCCTGGTGTAAATTCTTTGTAAGAAAAACAGCGCTCAAGACACATCACACCAACCATTGTGTGATGCTTCTGACAAAGATGAAAGTTACTGTCAAAACATATCCAGGCAATCAAATCTCTTTCCTATTGTCTGGTGTAGATTAAACAACAAAACTATTCTTCTAAAGAAGACAAGATGAATATTCTTAATCTAAGTACCTATCTTACTGTGACCCTACGCTACTGTATGTTGGTCCCCTGTAGATGGTGTGACAGACAGTCTGGAAATTACCTGCACAGAACATTCAATGCAATGGATAGTTTGCGGAGGAGACAAACATTGACATGTAGACCCCGGCAGGGACAGAGTACGGCAATGCAATGAAATAAGGTACATTTGGGAGATCAGATATTTACATTTTTGTTTTTTCTTAAATGTCTCTTTTAAATGTGTAAATTATTTCATGATTTGAGTGTTGCTATGTTTTTCCTATGATCATGCCTGAAATGGAGGTCTCGATCTCAATGGGTTCTTACCTGGTAAAATTAAGGTTAATAAATAGATACAATAAAGAAGACATATTCATAATTAGCTTTATTTACTCAAGTATCTACAAATTATCAGGATTGGTCTTGATTCGCTAACTTTAAACCTCCTTTCTAGACTACATACCATCCTAGTTCTCACTGTTGTTCTGTATACCATGTCTGTCATGTTACTCCTGCCGGGGGCTAAGTGCATTCATCTATCCAAGCACACACTTTCTCCCCAGCCCTTTCTCCTCCGACATGCTGGGTGGCAAGGCTCACTGCACAATTCTGTTTTATTTGTCCCATATTTTATTTAAAACTACAAACAACCCTGACTTGACCGCAACGCTGATTACCATACCAAGCACCATTGACTATTACCTCTCGCTTTGCTATTTCCCCCCCATGTATACGGTATGTCAAACGTATACATTATATTGTGTTGTCTTTCTGCTTGGTTGTCACGTTGACATTTGCCTCTAGAGTTGTGGGATCTGCCTCATAAGCGTGACATATACTGACAGTGCGATGTGTTCTCTCAACGCGGGCTATTTATGTGTCTAACTGACGGGCCACTGCTGGTCTGCCTGTCCTGGTTTATGAAGATGTGCCAAGTCGTGACGCATCGCCGCTCAAAGTTGGCCCCAAATGACTTAAAATGGCAAATTAAAGTACAGGGAATAAATTAGGGATGTTGCACTGAAATAACAGAATTGGTGGTTAGTGAATACATTATGAGGATATATGAAGAGATTGTTTGGTAATGTCCTACTTAATGGATGTACAAGGTTTATCCACCTAGAAAATGGTGATGGGCCAGTATTGGGACCTGTATTGGGACTCCTCTACTGTAATGCATTTTCACCTTGGTATATCATTATTTTTGCAACACCCCAGCTTTAACTAATCCAACAAATAAATACATGCACAGATAAACTAGAATGCAAGCGATGTATTTCACAGCGAAATTGTACCTTGGGTCAACATTTTGAGTAAGCAGTGTCAAGTCCTTATGCTTTTGTAGACATGTTTTCGTTTTATGTGTTCTGCAATATATAAGAGTATTATTAATATGAGATACAAATAATATTTTGCTCATATACTCAAAATAAATAAATATATATATATAAATATTTTGGTATCAAGACTCTGTAGAATATATATACAGTATATTTGCAATCTAAGGAGCTGAGTGAGCAACTGTACCTCCTTTGATTGTATATTTGAAACCCCAGCTGCCTCTGTACATAAACTGCAATCACCACTACCGTCTACATGAAATATTAATTTACATATGTGACATGTACTTAAGTGTGTGGGAAGCTTTGCCTTGGGTTGGGAGACGCATAAAATAAAGAGATCATATGTGGTCCAAGGTTGCATCGCTTGGCAACATTATGAACAACATATTCTGCAGCATGCATGCTCCTCGGCTGCAAGATCAGGTCAAGAAATAGCGACGTAAAAGAAAGCGAGCATCCCCACCCACTATCTTCTCGCATGACTGCCCATTCATGTTGAGATAAATGAGGAGATGGGCTGTTTGTCATACCTGTTATTGAGTTGTATGTGTACAGCGGAGGAGATGACAGGCCTGGCTTAAGCAGTAAGAGATGAAAATGACACGAACAAAGGCGGATGTAAATGGTCAGATGCGTAGCCATAAACATGCACGGAATACCACTTGACAGCAGATGGAATAACAGTACTGGCAATCTAGTGTGTGGGAAATTAATCATCAAATGAATCCAAATGTCATGTAATTTGTAGATCCAAATGTCATGTAATTTGTAGATATTCATCAATAAATTGATAATACATACTTGTAAGGGTTATGGTTAACAAACTTTTAAAAGCTTTCCCAAGAGAAAAAATATAATTTCTTCATATATCATCACTATATACTACGATTATTTTTTTTTCATAAGAATGTTTTTCCACATGATTCTGAGGAGTGTTCTATATTTGTCCTAACAAAACAGCGCAGTCACAGCAGTGCACTCTGACTCATGTGTACCTTACGGCCCTCAGTTATGCTACTGTATCCAGCAATAAAAGAGCAACTTGGTATTGTCATCATAATATGCACAGTCAACCAGGAAAATTGTTGGAATGTGTAGGATGATTTAACCTAATCACTAAACTAAGGCTAAATAATTATTGCATGTTCAAGGCATGTTTAGCCTCTAAAAAACCATCAGCACATAGCCTGTCCCAGTGGTCTTGCACTGGTCTACTACAGAATTTACTTTCAAATCTTGTTATTATATTGAAAGCCATACACAGCCTTGCTTACATTTGTGAGTTACTGTCACTATACACGCCCGGTCCGTTCCTTGCACTTTTCTGGGCAGACCCTCCTCACTGTGCCCCCCTCCCAACTCCTTACCAGAGGTGACAGGGCCCACAACACTGTGGTTGATTTGACTTAAAAATCTACCTACGCAAAATGTTATTGAAAATAGGGAAATAATCGGAAAACGGAAAACATAGTCATAATTTCTTTGAACACTGTAAATAAAGCTCTTGGCCACAGGCCAAACGCTGTGCTTCCAGGGGCAGCACAGAGGCAAAGCCAATCAGAGGTGGCTTGTGTTCAAGTCTCTCCATGGCCTTGCACCAAAGTACATCTTTGACATGTTAGTGCCATATGAACCATCTCGGACACTTAGGACCTGAGGGACCTGTCTCCTGCTGGTGCCCAGAGTCAGGACTAAACATGGTCCGGCCTCCTGCTGGGGCCCAGAGTCAGAACTAAACATGGGGAATCTGCGTTTCAGTTTTATGCAGCTAAAATCTGGAACAGTCTTCCTGAGGATGTGAGACGGACCGCTACTCTGGCAATGTTCAAATCTAAGCTTAAAACAGTTTTGTTTAGCTGTGCATATGACTGAAATGATTTTCTTTGCACTCTTCTCTTTTATGTCTTAATCTGTTTTGTGATTTCTGTCTTGTATTTGTGATTTTAATGTATTTTTCCTGTTGTGTGAAGCACTTTGAATTGCCTTTTGTACGAATTGTGCTCTACAAACTTGCCTTGAATGGCTCTGGGTGTCAATGTCCGTGGCTGGTTTTACCCGAGACTGAGCAGTCAGAGGCAGAGCATGATCACTGTCCGAGGCTCAGCGACTTCTCAAAGAGGTGTCATGGCTGTTTACATACACATCAAAATCTGATTTTTACCTATATCTGATTTCTAGAGTTCATGTAAACTATTACATCTCATGTTAGTAATATTATTTATTTCTGATGGTTGCAGGTTATGACAGGGAAACTAAGCAAAAATGTCTTAAAGTAAAAAATGAAAACGTTAAAGATTGAAAGAGTTTAAAATTGCTTGTACTTTGTTTTCTAAACACAACAGAAGCCACTAATTGACTGACTTGTGTCACTGGTATTTTTGATGATCAGATTTCTCGCGGACCTGCAAACAGACCAAAAACCAGATCTAATTATTGGGTTAATTGATTTTTCTTGTTTTTTTTGTAGCTGTTCTTTTATCATGAAACTATTTAGTTGTACATGTTCTGCTTTTGGGACGAAGCTTTCTTATACATTTGAAGATAGTATGATGGACGTAGAACCAGGCAAAAGTTTCCACAGTATGAGACCATTTTTCTGACAGTACATCATTGTGATATGAAGAATAATTTCAAAACTGTGTCAGAATTTAGAGCTGCCAAGAACCACTGCTTCGAGGCTCTTGCCATCAGATGAGAGAAAAATTCCAAAATGGCAGCACGACTGAGGGAATTATTAATATTGTAAAGTAGATGGAGAGAATAGGGGGAGAAAAGAAAGAAAAAGAAAACGGACGACAAGAGGCCAAGCTGCAAGAAAAGGAACTATAAATAACTTCAAGATTACCCACCCTCGTTAGGTAATTAGTGCAGGAATATCCCTGAGCAAGGCACTGAAGCTGTGCCCTTTGTTGACATCCAGGGGCTTCAGGCAGGGCTAGTCTTGGTCAGATCCCAGGTGAACAAGTGTAGAATTTTTTTTTATATAAATACACATAAAAAGTTGCCTAGCTATTGTACTTTAGCTACTGTACTTTTTTTTCTTTTTCATTATCCTTAGACATATTCAAAAGCCATTCATACCTGTGGTCTCATGTAGTCATACTTCTGATGGCGTGAACAGTTCTTCGACGTCTTTGCACCGCCCGTGGTTTGTCACACACAGTGGGGGCTCCCAATCTGAGCATGAAAGAAAAAGTGACTCTAATGTAGCGGGACGCTGTGTGTGATGTCTTGACTCGCGATCGGGTCAAAGCCATGACCAGGAAAGAGGAGAATAAATGCTACTTTTAACGTTAAATTCAGCCCCATTTGAGCAGATTATACAAGCCTCTCAATTATTATTTTCTCATTCAAAGTGTTTTTACTTTATTTAATCTTTAATCGTTAAGTGAAATTAACCACAAGACATTCATTCCCATCAAATTCATTTAAATTAGTTAGTATGCATATGTGCTTTTTTTTTTTTTTCCACAATTATATTTCAGTACAAGGCTCTGTTATTTATTTATTTTTAAACTTTGGGGCATTTAGTGCATTTAGAACCCACTGATATGATTTAAATAACTTGACCTCTGTTTTCCAGTTTAGTCATTTTCTGAATTTCCATTGAACCGTTTTACACACTGAATTCATAGAACTGGTTTGGGAAATCTGGGATTACATCATTTGCCAAGGGGAAAAGTACCGTAGCTCTGTGCAATTATATTCAGTTATTTTTAGTGTCATCTTTGTACCACGCCGAAACTGCCCAGACATGGGGATATTTACTTCTGTGCCAGACGTTTTCATATGATATCTGTTGTCCACAAGAAGACTGCTTTCAAAACAAGAATCCTTTTTTTTGCCATAAACCACCAAGAGAAAACAATGAAAAACACTCACTCATTGTCTTTCACCTTAATGAAGTCATCCATCTCGAGTGTCTGATGGCTGGGAACAATCCGGGCCATAGACTCAGGGGAGACAGACAGTAGGAAACGACTCCCTCCACGCTTCCTAATGCGACCATCATTAAACCCAAAATCAAACCCTCGGAGATCCCGTTAACGCTGATAAAATACCTCAAGAGTATTTGTTTTCTTAGCGTTTTTTGGAGGATGACAAATGGCATGACGCACAGCCCATGCAAGCAATCAAAACGGAGGACAATATTGTGAACTGGGTTTCCAGGTTGGGGCCAAAGAGAGCTGCTACAAGCGGTTTGGGTTCATGCCAGTCAAAGGGAGAAGCTGCGTGTAAGCCTTTATGTTTGGGTGCTCCTGCTGTGATTGTGGTGTGCAGCGCAGTACGACAACACTACAAGGAAATCAAAGAACAGCAAAGTCAACAGACATTTGTAGGGTTCAATATGTTGTCTTGAATTACCTTGAGCAAAAGTCGATGTTACTTTCTCCCACTTGCGTTCACTGTTTGGAGAGACAAAAAGGCGGCATGATTTCGTAGTGATGAGTACAACATTGAGAATTTTAGCAGGACGTTACCTACTGGATTTATTATTATTTCTGTGTTTACTTTACTGCCGTAGCTTCAGCAACTTCTCTCACCTCTGATTCATTTCATGCCGTTTGTGTTCACGGGTTTCACGCTATGTGCATAACTTTTGAGTACTTTCCCCATTTGCAAGATGAAATATACTGTTTAAAATTGTTAAACACCATGGTAACGGTGTTATTTTTCAAATGTTGTCTGTCCATGCTCGCTTTGCTTATATGTGTTCAAGAATTTGACAAACACCGGCCTCATGTGTTTATCTTCGCTCATTGGCAAAACAAAATAATACAGAATGACACAACATAATATTCCTTATAGAGAGAACTTTAATGTCTTGATGTCAATCCATTTGCCGCCTTTAGAGACTCCTCTTGAGGATCTCTAGCACAGTATCTCACCAGTACAAGCTAAACAAAGCCTGGCGTACTCGGATCTATATTTGTGGAAGGCAGCGCATCTTGTAGTGCTACCTCCCCCTGGGCTTTAGTCCTTTATACCTGCGCAACTGGCACTGTGTCTGTCACCAGTCTGATCAAAGAACTAAATTTAGCTATCAAATTTGTGTAAATCAAGTCTGTCTACCCCCTCTATAGACTTGTCACTCTAATAATATACTTTTGGCTGGGAGATGGAGCCAGACACTACACAGCAGGGCAAAGGAGAAGTAGGTTGACATTGAAGGTTAGCCACGGTGTGTGTCATATGTCTTGCGGTTGGGAAGCTTTAGAAAAAATATAAAAAATACAAATTCAGTGCTAATTACGTCAAGCAATGAGCACGACGTTTTTTTGTATTTCACACCATGACTGTCACTCACACGTAGCATTGAGCGTCACTTGGTTGCAGTGGCAGCAAGCGCAGACTGAGTGGTTGCGGTTTCTATTTATGTAAACGGGAATCAGATCAGACAATATGTTTTTGTTAGACAGAATAGTTTGTTTACCTGCTTTACATGTAGCCTTTCTCAGAAGCATCACAGGATGGTGTTGTGATATGTCTTGTAGGCTGCTTACATGGTTCTGCCAGACAGTAGGGAACGCTAACACTCGAGGTCCAAAGAGCCTAAATTGTAATGAGGGAGCCGAGACCTTATCACACACATGGGATGTGGAGAAGACGCCCCCTACTCTCGGGCAAAACCGTGTAAGCAGCTTACAAGACAGTCACTACACCATCCCGCAACGCTTCACAGGAAGGCTAACGGAAGTAGAAGTAGACTCGTTTGTCTCTGTGGAAATGTTAATGCTTTGTTTGCAATGTTCCACAGTATGATGTGAAACTTCTCTATCTGCATTTATCCCATTATGTGTGTAAATAAAATGAAAAACAGGATTCTGGCGGTGAGCGAGGTCGCCTCTCCACAGATCTGACCCGGTGTCACCTCCTCGACTCCATGATAGAAAAGCTTCATGAAGTTTACCTTTAATGCTCAAGTCCTTTTAATCTAATTTCTTCGGAACTGAAATCATTAGTAGCAGCAGAGTGTTTTTGCTGCCACGCCTGTACGGTTTCCACATTGAGTTTTTCCATTCAGTCTGCACATTGGGCCGTATTAACCTAGCCATGTATAATATTACATACAGTCCATCCTTCCCCTTTTTAAAGCATCAGCACTCGCGGGATGATCCAGAACCCGCAAACTCATGCAACCACTGATCCAGAAAGAATACGCAAAGCAGAAAAGAAGATGGAACATGGGAAAAGGTCAAAAGTTCACATGTTGGCAATTTGTCATCCCGTCAGGAAGGCTAAAGCTGAGCACATTGCCGGGTAGGTCGGTCTTCAGAAACGTTGCAGATTGGGGAAAACCTTTGTCATGATTCAAAGATGAAATGGTATTAAGGGGATTTTAAGAGCGAATTGTAAATTACTCCAAGTGTGATGAGAGATTTATGTGTTTGCGCAAGCTTCCGCGGGAGATTCAGCCCAGATAGGTAATTTTGGAGAAATGTTTTGTAGAGCAGAGATAATATATTTTAAAGAACAAGGTCTGTGTTGAATTGCAGTAAGTGTGGATTTTTTGAACAAATAAGACAATGAAAACGTTTTTAGCTTTAAAGTCTATGCATAAAGTGCAACTAATAGATATAAAGAGATCCTTTATTGATCCAAAAAGGAAATTCAAAACTATTGTAGAAAACACAAGTGTGGTTGAATTGATTGAGTACCCATATTTGTGCTGAGATGAAGACCATGATAAATTAAGTCTTGGAGTGTCTTCTCTTCAACCTCAGCATGAGGTGAATCTGGAGTCACACATGTCACGCGCTACAGGAAAATGTTACACATATCTTTTGAACCCCAACAGATAGACGCATGCTGGTTTTTTATTTGGACGTTCCCCCACAACTCTTTAGGCCAGACAAAGACTTTGTTATAAGGCCTCAAAGTTATGGGGAATTGTTAAAGTTTTAATTTACAGCTCGTATCTTTAAAACGGTAAAATATGGCGACTTAACATTTGCTGACCTTGAATACTGAGACTAGCAACCAAAGGCTTGTTCGGTTACTCTATCCAGAGGTTTTGTAACAGCTGGATCAAAATCAGGGAAAGCCCCCAGCCATGTTTTACATTCTGTCTGTTGTATAATCCAAAACGGTCCTTGGTGTGTCATATATTTCCCTCTTGATTGGAATAGAAATAAACCAGTCTAAGTTAGAAATGAGCCCACAGGAGAATCCATCTTGCTGGAGTGAAAATGGGATCTGGTTGCATAATTGACCCAAAATACAGCTAAATAATAACAGAAAATACTTGGGATTTTTTGTTTTTGATTTTGTGTTAGTCCCAACAACGCACTGTCCATATAAGAAATATGGAATTAATAGAAAAACAGCAATTTTATCTTACTGCCATCGTTAACATTTTTAGATTTCA
>BJKM01000023.1:2152500-2215000 GCA_015082035.1 Chaenogobius annularis | reverse complement strand
AATACATTGCAAGCTACTCCCCTATTATATAATTTAAACTCCAGCAAGTCTTTCCTAATAAAGTAACCCTCAGCTTTGCATACTTAAGTGAGCGTTTGGGGAGTTGAAACGCTATCCAATTGGTGTCCAAAATGTCTCTCGTCTTGCCTTGGGGCAGATGACTATCACAAGAGCTTTTTTAGGTGCTGGCCCTCGCTGTGATGAGCCAGGATGAAGAGCAGGACATCGATAACAGGAACTGGCGGCGGAGTGGATAATTAGCTTTAAAAGGGAACAAAGGATCAATAGGCTACTTTTTTACCACGAGTTGGTTCACAGGGGAGTGTCACAAGGAGGCTTCCCATGTCCGGAGGCTTGTATTCGGGTGACACAGGGACAACAGCGGTCCCTCATCCATCAGCTCCAACATGGGGACTGATAGAACGGAGAGGAAGTCATCTTTTTATAATTTTATTTTTCCCCAGGCTATTCTGCTGATACAGTATGAGACTCGGGAACCAGACACGCAACTTTAGCACAAATAATGAGTAAATGTTGTAATTTGGTGCTTTCCCCTAAATAATGTGGATTATAGCAAAGGTACACACATAAGCAAGTTTTGAGCTTCAATATTCAGTTTGCCACAAGGAATTTGTTTTTCCATTTTACAACCAGTCAAAAGGCTCAATATTTAAAAGGAGATATATTATGCAAACCTCAAACTTTAAAAGATTTTAACATTACATTTCCCCCTCATTTACACAATCAGTGTTGTATTTGGAGAGATTTTTGCATGTTTCACAACCCCGATACATGCCCACTGCGCTTAACTCCAATGCTTTTTCTTAATTGTTCTTATAATTATGAATATTTATTTTATGTCGTAATGAAAACAAATTTGAAATATCATAAAACGTTGATCCAAGGGTGTCATAGATAATAACTATATAGCAGACAAAAGCATAATTGCAAATTCCATTGGTCCATTGGTGAAAAAAATATATAAAAAATGTTTTGCTTCTGATAATATGCTTGGTCAATAAATAAATGCATACTGATACAAACTAGACGTTTCAATGTATTCTTTCAACTTAATAGTTAAATTAACATTTGGTCTTATAAGTGCTGCCAAGAAAATGTATAACCACAAAGTAAGTAAATACTGTACTCAGATTGCATTTTATCTGCATAGCACCAACTATGGCAAATGCCTGAAAAGTTCAAAGTTGTTTGTAAATAGTGGGATGGCAGATGGGGTCAGTGAATAGATGGGGGTCAGAAAGTTCATATGCATCTTCAGTTCTGGCACAAACAAAATGGTCTGATGCTTTGAACAACAACATATAAAGTATAATGCCCTCAAGCAATACAGCTATGAAAGCAAAATGCTGAATAAATACAGCATCATTGCATATTTCTATTAAACAAGGTTGACCTAATGTCCAGCTGAAATGAAATGCTAAGAAATAAGTTCATAAGAAAAAAAACAAAACAAAAAAACAGTCTTCCCATCCAACCAGCTCTCTACTCTCACATAAAAAAACAACAATTTTAATGGATCTTTTCAACTATCAACTCCTCTTTCAGCTGATCCTTGATAAAAACCCAAAAGGAAAAATGGGCCTTTGTTGCAGCAAATTGAAAAGCGGGTTTTCATCATCTGCATTTTATATCTGCGGATCCAGACTGATGAGTTTCATTGATGGGAGCGACTTGAAAGAAAAACTCTGCAATAATGAGTGGAGAAGTGTGCCGTGGACTCAGACCCGGACTCAAAAGTAGGTCTGTAGAGATCGCTAAAGCCATTCTACAGTACTTTAGCTTTGCATGACTCATTAGGACTGCATTACTCCTCTCAGGCCAAGACTCATTATTTAACATTTTTAATTTAATATTGGATCATATTTGGTTATGGTTATACGGTTTTGTTTTAGTCAATACATTTCAGTTCCTCGTCAGCTAAACCGGATGTAGCATTTCAAAACAGATGAAATTCTAATAATTAAAGATGCACTATGCAACTTTTCACAATGGAGTTGTTAATTGTTCCACAGTATAGTGTAACACCAGCTAGGTGTTCAAGAAACGCCCAACAACAAGTGCCACCATCACCAATAACTATAAATAAAGTCAACCTCTAAAGTTAGCCCCAATCCTTACTAGCAACCTAAAGGCCTACACCAACTGCAGGGCTATTAGATAATACGGACTCAAATTTACAAAATAATACAATAATACATAATACAAAATTACAAATAAGTATTTTTTTCTCCAAAGTTTAAAACATTACAAAAGTTACAATTGTTGGACCAGAAACCACCATGTGCTCAGGAAGAGGAAGTGAAGCCGTTCACCTCTGACCTTTAAAGTCTCTGTCATATGACTCGCTTATATGACTGAGGTAATCCGGCCACAATAACATTAAAATTATCTCTAGGCCAAGGTACAAATCAGACCTGTGAAGAGACAACACCACTCACTAAGAATGCATGTTGTTCCTGGAGAGCAAATACAACAAACAACAAAACGTTAAAAAATAAAAAATAAAAAATCTAACCAGTTTCATGGATGATCTTGACAAGGCATTGAAAGGCATTGAAATCTGGGGTCATGTGTGTGTGTGTGTGTGTGTGTGTTTGATCAGGATATATGTTTGTGTAGCGTTGTATGTGTTGATGAAAAAATAAAGAAAATAAGGAAAAGGGTGCGAGGCATCCGAGATATAAGCGGGGTGAGTGAGCGCGAGGCCGCACCCGGCACACAAGGCCGCACGCACCCGGCTCCATGAGGCCGCACCCGGCTCCACCCGGCTCCACCCGGCATCACCCGGCATCACCCGGCTCCACCCGGCTCCACCCGGCTCCACCCGGCTCCACCCGGCTCCACCCGGCTCCACCCGGCTCCACCCGCGCACAAAACAATAATAACCGCACAAGGAAATAACGTGGGTCAATAACAAATAAACTAAATGATTAAACAAATGTTATTGTTTTATTTTATTTTTACCCAATGATGACGCTGTACTATACTATTTATACTTGCAATTTAGAAACCATTAATTTTTACATTCATTCAGTACAATCCATTGAAATGGAACAAATATCTTCAAACTTGGTAGTAGTAGAAGGCAGATACAGAATGCTACCGCTCTGCCATTGTGCACATTTACATTATATTGATTTAGACTAATGCTGTCAGACAAAACAAAGCTTTGATCCTCATAATTTGGCAAAGATGTTTGAACCAGGCTCAGAGTCCATGTTGGATCTACTCCTTTACGGCCCTCTAAAGGTCACTGTCCCTCATCATCACATCAAGAACTGGCCAACTGTAAATGGGCCAAATGTAGCGCCGTTAGCTGTTAGCACGCGGTCAGAGGAACAGCAGCGGGGCAATTTCTGTTTAGTTATGCTGGTCATTTTGCCTTGCTTTTTTTTTTTTTTTCAAGCATCAAATTATCCGACAGTTTAAGCTTGATTAACTTCCCATTTTCTTAAGCCCAGTGGGTAAATCAATTCAAGTACTTTGCAGGCAATCAGTTCTTTATTGTCCATATGTTCCCCATCAGAGGTGAATTTGAGAAGTTTCACATTTTAGTGGCAATAGAAAAAGATTGCCCTTTTATTTAAAGGATCTATTTGTTTTGTCAGTCATTAAACTTTCAAATTGAACATTTGCTGATGTTAAGTTGATTTACTTACAAGTCATGGTGAATTGATAACAACATTTAAATCAGTACCTACTGGTGTATGTATTTCTATTTCATTGGCACATTTATTGCATTTTTAGATCCGTTCTAACTGGGGTTGATCAAAAAATAATGATAGTAGTAACATTCTTAATAGAAGAACTCATCGGTATTAGATAATACTCGCCGTAGTATTACTTAGAATCGGATCAAAACTAAAATCACTGGTATCACACATCACTGTTTTTCACATTTAACACTCTAGAGATAATGTTAAATACGTTGACGTATTACATTTTGGTTCTCAAGCCAACAATCCTATCAGAAAGCGGAATGAGCTCCTCCCTTTGGGTTGCCAGAGCCTACAAGTAAAAACAGTTGGCAATAAAGTTGAAAGACAGTTTATAGCATTCCAGGTTTAATTGTTGTATTGCTGCATGGGAGCGCATATCTTGCCTGAAAGTCAAAGAAACCAATAAAGTGTCCCTATTCCACCAGACCCTTTTATATAAGAACGTCTCTGTAAGGTTACATTGTCAGGAACCGTTTGAGGTCACTGAGCCCCACTTTATACAGGTCAAACTTGTCTATAGCTCGTTTTTATTGAGGTGGAAAATCCAGGGCTACAATGTCCTGACGCTTTCTCTCTATCTCTCTCTTCCATCACACCGAGATGCTACAATTTCTCTGTGCTAATGGTTTAATTTTGGAGTAATTCAATAAGCGCTGCGTCCCATGGTACCTTACACATTTATATGGAGTCTATAATAGCGCCTTGACAGTTAGATGAGTTGGGGAACTCTCTAGTGGATTCATTTGGTGCTAATTCTCTCCTGTTAACACATTTTACCATACTAAATGAGATCTAATGTGCAGTGATGACTTGTTCCCCGGTGTTTGCCACAATTGGCAGCCTTAAGCCAGGTGTTTACTGATAAAAGGCTGCAGAAACTATAATGATGGAATGACAATATAATAATCAACATATATTGTTTTATTATACAAAGATTGTTTATGATTTTGGCATTAGTATTGTGCATGAAAACTGGGTACTTGATGTTTGGAGGTGTTACACCTTTTTTCGGTCCTGCAGTTTAATATGCCTTGTAGATAAATATAATGAATATTTTGTAAAAAGAATTAATTAGCTCTAAATCAGACTCATTATAAGCATTACATCAGTTTGGGTTTCAGATGTTTGAATATGTGCTGCAGTGTAAAATATCATACACTTCCAAAAATGTTTATGGTGTTAGATTAATAACTTTGTAACTGTCTCACCTTAAGGGCTGTATTTTTCTTGGGGAAAAAATAGCACTCTCACATCGGAGGACATCAAACTGGCGCACATGTAACATTTTTCAGACAGGTATGATTTGATAAAAATAAGAAAATAGTAATTATTTCTTGTAACTTGTAACTTTTACCTTTGACACCAGAGCTTGTCCTGGAGCATAAATGACAGATGTTCTCTTCTGTGTAACTTTTTAAATATGTGATTTTACATTTCACCACTAGAGACCCCATAATTACTGCATTAAACTTCTATATATGTATATTTTTAATTGTATTCAAATCTATGCATTCTTATCTTTATGCCAATACTTCTATTAACTGCAGGAAATTGAACACAACTGCATTCTAAAACCATATGGACTTTATAGAAGATGTCTTTGTGCACTAGCTGAATTTTGGGGGAAGAAAAACATCATAACGAAAGTCATTTGAAGTGATAAAGCAGAACACGGCACCCAAATTACAGATTAGTTTTGTCCGACCACTATGCTATTGCTTGGGTGATGTCATTTGCCTGTATTTTTGTTGAATTTAATTATTATTATTCTTACTTGTACTTATTGAAGTCTATTTTATGTCTATAGTCTTTATAAAGGTGCATTGTGAAGGGTTTGCTTTGTCTGGAATGTTCTGTGCAGCAATCCAGCAGTAGGTTCGTGGTCAGGAGGACTAGGAGGACTTTGGATCATGCAATAGAAATATTTTACTGAGTTACTTTGTTTGAGAAGATATTCTGTAAACGCTGTAAATAGATTGCTGGTGTAAAGAGGTGGCTTGAAAGTGCTAAGTAGGATGCAAATTGTGTTAAAAACGCTCGAAAAACGTCAAACGAAAGTGCAACTGTCCAAAAATAACTGTCGCTTATGAATGCGGCCCGAATTACAGTGTTAAAATGTCACCAATGGCTTTTGATAATGCAGGCTCTGTTGCTTGTGTCTTTCTCGATGCAAACCATGTATTTATTAGAATTCTTGCGCCGTGTGGCGATCTGCGCTCAGGATGACGCACGCGGAGAGATATGTAAATCGGTGAAGCGCTATGACTAACAAGTGCAATATTTTCTGGGCAAGTCAGCAACCCACTGCTGAGAGTGACCCAAAAAATACTTTCAGTGCTGGTTCGGATCTCAATCTTTGACATAGATGAAGGCCGACAGCATATTGGAGTTTAAACGCAATGAATAATGTGTGATTTTTTAAAGTGTTACATAATGCTTTGGTATGCATTGATCAGCCATAACATTATATCAATACGAGCAGGTGGATAACCGGTAGTTTATGACATATTTTGACTATCAACAAAATCGTAGTTTATGTTTAGAATTGTTATTTACAATGGCCAGTGTCCTCATTAGAAAGGTGGACAATACATCTTAGAAACGGCTGTGCAGTTCTTTTGACCCGCGGGTTATTGCGGGGCAGGTTATAAAATGCGCACTCCCGAATCCCATGTCTGCGGCGCACATGAAGGCTATCTTTGCATTTAGTCGAGTCTAAATTCAGTTCCGACTTTGACTAGACTTGTTTCTTTGTGAATTTGAGTCGTTCTGTAATTAAACATTTACACATTAAGCTACATTTTCAATACGCAACCTTTTCAACAGGCCTAGACGTGGGACGGAGCGTGTTGAAAAATAGATTCTGTGGTGCAGGGCAGGCTGCGGCGGGTCAGGGAACGCAGCAATTACGGGACACACTAATTCATGGCATTCAGCTTCTTGTTATATATGCAGCATTTTGAGGACTTTTTCCATTCAAAAGAAATAACACTTTGTTTTAAAATGTTAATCGCTATCAACCTGGCCAGTCAGATTAATTCTCATGATATATGTTTCACGAACTCTTGCTCGGGCTCACGCTATTTAGATTTGAGCCCGGCCATTGAGTGGCTGACCAATCGCAGTGCAGCCTTGTAGTTTGGGCAAAAGTCAAAAAGGAGGGAACCTAATATGGCAACGCCCGACAGACGCCTATTGCAGCAGATTTATGGTCTTTTAAAAAAAAAATTAAACATGTGCATGGATGTGCTTTGTGTATTTGAGGATGGGGAAGAAGTCTGTTCCTGACTTCCCATCATCTCCGTGGACTCCCTCCGCTTCCTCTGCACCACCATCACCCAGGACCTCAAGTGGGAGCCCTCCATCAGCTCCCTCATCAAGAAGGCCCAGCAGAGGATGTACTTCCTGCAGCAGCTGAGGAAAGCCAAGCTGCAGTGCAGATGATGGTGCAGTTCTACACGGCCATCATTGAGCCCATCCTCACCTCCTCCATCACCGTGTGGTACGCTGGAGCCACAGCCAGGGACAAACAGAGACTACAGCGCATCGTGTGTTCTGCTGAGACTTCCATCTCTGCAGGATCTGTATGTCTCCAGGACTCCAGAACCTCCATCCGGGCCAGAACCTCCCGCCCCAAGAACAATTTATTTCCCTCTGCCGTTGGACTCATGAACACTTAACACCTGCCACTCTAACAATGATCTAAACCAGTAACTATTCATTCCACTGCTCACGTTTTGCTGTATTTCTAATCATCTGTACATTTTGTGTATATACTCGGACATCGTCTATTAGCAAATTCTTAATTTTATGCATGCTTTATTTGATATATTTTGCAATTATTATTATTATTATTATTATTATTATTATTATTATTATTATTATTATTATTATGAATCGTTGTATGTTGCACCTTAACACTGAAGCAAGTTCATAGTTTGTGAATTTTGTTCAACGACAATGGCAATAAACTTTTTTTCTGATTCCGATTCTTCTGATCCTCTGACTGGATTTAACAACAGTTTAATTTCTCGCCTTGTTGTGGCGCTTCGACCAATCAGATTCAAATAATCGTCACTATGTTACGCCTTTTTTCCTGACTCCTTTTCGGCCTGCCCAGACTGATAAATGTGTAGAACTCAATTCAGAGTGCTACACATCAATCTGGCGTGAGCTATGGCCATGATCCAAATGTTGTATCATTCTGAAACATATGGATCGACTCTTTAAAAGTTACATTTACATTACAGAACAAAGGCCACTGGAGGTAAAAGTGAACTGGAACATAATGCAATGCCAATGGGGAAAGAGGGACTATGCACAGATTATCTACAAATATTATGAATGTGGCAAATCATAAGCGCAGGGATACATGCAAGTGACACAGTTATCTGATTCTTTGATAAACACTTGACCATTTGGATTAAGCTAAAATCTTCTTTACTGAACAAATACATTCATCACTAATAAATGTTTATGAAGCTCAAATACTATTCTGAGGCTAGCAAGTTTATTTTATGCAAAAAAAAAGGCAAACTAACTGACACTAAAATAAACACCAAATTAAAAATGGCAAGTTATGTTCTGTTAGTCACAGTGTTGGAAGGTAATTGAATACATGTACCGAAACATATTCAGAATACTAAGTTAGAGTAACACTTTCTTTTGCACTGCGCTGAATTTGTGAGAAAAATAGAGAATGCAGCTCTTATACTGAGTGCGTGTGCAATTTTACCTTATAAATAAATGCATAACAAACAAAAAAAAGCAGTTTTAAGCCTATGCTGTGTTTTAGGTAATTCGATGTAAAAGTATTCTAAGTGAATACAGTACATAAGACCAAGTAGTGGAATACAGTACAAAATATATTTTAATGCAGATATTCAGTATTCTGTAACCACATTTTTTTTTTCTTTTTTCTAATGAACATGTTTTATGGTCAACTTTATTTAGCCTCCATCACGCAACTTTGAACATTCTGATGACATAGTATTTTGAAGGATCTCTACGTTTCTAGAATAGCTGTTTTTCAAATGCAGTATGTTATTTTCTTTGCAATATTTTTTCCTTGGGACTGGATCAGGACTAATCTCTGGACTACATTCACATAGCCTCCGCTCTCACCAGTCCAGTGCAGCACAAGGGTCTGACGTCAGTGCTGCTGTGAAAGCCCTTCTGGAGCCAGGCTTTAACAAGGCCGCCCACACGGTGCCAACTTCAGCCGCGCTATTGTCCAAACACACGCCAACCATCACTCTGCGCGCACCCGGCTAGCCTGGCAAAATAGTACTTTTCCCATCACCAGCACCCTGTTCTGGACGTGGGTAAGAAGCAAAGACACGAGTTAAAAGGAGTGAAACTTGTTTTAGAAAAGATACTGCAGGTAACTAGTATCATATAGAATAGAAATGTTCAAACATAAATATATAACATAACTAAGGACCCACTTCCTTCCTTAAATCCTTATGTTGCACCTTAAGGCCGAGACAAGTTCCTATGTTTGTGAATTTTGTTCATTGACAATGGCAATAAACTCTTTCTGATTCTGATTCTGATTCTGATTAAATACAAATAAATACATCAAATGTGTTGATTGCTATGGTGAAATTAATCTGTTTTATTGGCAGTTCTCACCCTAACACTGACACTAACACCTAACCCTTAGTTATATAGAAATACAGAAATAGTCTGTCTCTACAAACCAGAAATAGGAGCTGGGGTAACCAACTTTTTTATTTTGGCACATGAGTACATTTTGTGTTTTCCACTCAAAAATAAAAAGCAGCACTTTGGAACAAAAATGAGTCCGCTGCACGCTGTTCCCATCGAATAAAGTATTTTGTGTTTCGTCAAACCGGGCGTAGAATTAGCGCTCTTATTGGCTGCGCTTGGGTGGTGCGGCCCAGTTTCACTTTCGTTTTAAAAGCCGTTCACGTGCCCCAATATTAATGCACGTGAATGTTAACAACGTGCTAAAGCGGGAGCGACGGACGAGTGACACAGATTTGAAAACCTACTTGAAAACCAGGTACCCCAGCTTTAAGGACACGTCTTCTTAAAAGTCCAGAACTAATAAGAAATACTCATAAATAAGACTATAGAATGAATATGAATTACATAAGTGGAAAGTGTGGCGCTCGTAGATGCCTCTTTAAATTAAGATGTGCATTACAAGATGTGCAGTGCCTCAACTTTAATATGAGGGAAACATGTATCAGCATACTGTACATCAAAAAAGGTATAATCAATCCCTTACACTTCTGCTTTCTGCTCTGTTGTCTGAGCAAAAATTCTAATAACACTGGCTTTTGTTAGTTCCTCCTCGTCTGTGCTATTCTGTGGTGTTTCAATAGCCACATTAGTATTTCTCTCCTCACAAGTGAGAAAATGAGTTTTTCTACCTCCCACCATTTCATTATCTGACTGATCTCCCAGTGCGCAGTCTAATTCCTTTAGCAGGCCCGGCGATGTGTTCACTGCGCATCACGTTTTAAGAACCACCCAGATAGAACCTAAATGAGGACAGGAGAACAGGAGCAGGATTTACAGAATTAGAATGGGAATATAAATAGAGTTTTACTGTCAATCTGCATCAATTCTAACCACATATCATACATACTGCGCCCAAATCTTGTAATGCAAAAGATACGCAAAAAACCTGTTCCTTTTTTTGTAGCTTTTTAGTCCTTGATGGTGAATTGTTTGTTTGAAGTTCCTGTTTTTGAAAAAGAAACGAAGTTCAGAGGAAGTAACTCCAAAGTCGCATTAAAGTGTCCTCCGCTGACAACATCATAGAGTTAGCTGTACACAAAGTACCTCTTCTCAGAACTGCAATAGGCCATTTTGGAAAAACGCAGAAAATGTGTTTTCAGGTTGTCATCGTGATATTGTGCTAAATTACAGAAAATATACTGCACTTTTGCCTACTATATGTGGCGAGATTTAGTTGTCAGAGTTGGTGAGACTTTCGATTCCTCTTGAATTCTGTTTGTGACCTATAGGAATAATATGGAAACAATTGAACTTAGATGTGAGGCCGAATGCAGCGGTTGAATGTAATAAAGTACACAAGTAAAAGCACTGCACATAAGTAAAATGTATTGGTATAGTATATTTCAGTTTTTACTCTTGACTGCATTTATGAGCTGGTATGTACTTTCTTCTCTGCTATATTTCTAATTGGACTGAAATGTTTTCCGTAGTGTTTGAGGTGTTATTTTTTACACGTTTACGGTGAAATCCTGGCTACACGTTTTAAGTTTAAAATATATAGATAATTTGAGAAGAAACTGCTTCAAATTGCTACCGTTTCTTTACCAATGACGAAGCATTTAACACGCTGAACAGTTCTCAAAATATGTGTGAACAAATTTTAACATGAAGAACATGTTAAGTGTTTTGAATGTTTTTTTTTTTTACTTGATACTTTTGTTTGAGTAACTTATTTGTACCCGTATCTGTCCTTGAATGGAGTACTTCTTTCTCCACAGGCTAAATGAAAGATCTCATCATTGCTCACTGAACTTATCACTCAAGCATCGCATTATGGCAGGCTTCCTAATATCCAATAAACTAGCAAATCACTCACCATTAGAATCAGTATTAGCTTCTTCACTGTTCCTTACCGCTTTGTAGATACTGGCTCCTGCGGGGAACACAGCGTATGATCAGCAGTCTTGGGCATGATCTAGTTGTCTAGCCATGGCAATTTGGCCTTGTCGCTTCTACTGAAACCCTTGTGTTCCCGCTTTAAAGACACTGACATTGTGACAACTAACTCTGCTTAAATGTGCACTATGTAACTTTTCTGTCTTGTTTCAACTGACATGTTATTGTGGTCCTCCCGCTATCTATATGCAGTATCTCTCTATATATATATATATATTTATCTCTCTAAGAAAAACCAACTGACGCCACCAAGCCATGTTACAGGTGAGGGGTCTTATTTATACCCCGTGCAAACATACAAAAATGCTATACATACCAACATTGTGACATCAGGTCTGTGATCTGTGAAAAGACAACTTCTCGGGCCGCAGCGTCGTGAGTTCGATTCCTGACTCTTGACACTTGCTGCATGTCCTCCCTTCTCTCTCTCTCTCATCCACCATTTCGCACTACGTTTCTGTCAATAAAGCCTACGGGCCCAAAATCTTAAAAAATACAAAAAACAAATTCAATTCAATTAAAAAAGGAAACGTGCAATGGTGTGCGGAGGTTGATTGAAGTTTGCGTTTTGTCCGTCTCAACTCTCTTTGCAAGAATTCCACGTGTAGTTTACTAAATGAGACTGTCGGTCATGATGCTTGTTTGTCACAGTGTTTGTCTAGAATTACAAACTGTTTTGTTTTTTTTAAATTAGCCCACCACCTTCAGAAAGATCCGACTGAGTGCATGATTCCTTATCCGGTGCCCTGTAAAATAAATGCTGAGGCCATTTACAAATGAAAGAAGCTCTCCTAGCAACAGAAAGCTATCAGTCATCTCTTCTCAAACTCCTGACTTGGCGAGTTGCACCGTCATTAATATAAAATCTTCCGTCCAAAGTTGCATGCAATGTTAGGCTCACAATAAATGACTCGACTTTTTTTTTTCATCAGACCAAAGTGAACTCCAGCATATGGGATAGTCCAGCCTGGGACAGTCGCCACTTAGATGGCTTGACACTGTGAAGGAACCCATACATCACAGGGTTGTATATTTGGCTGGACAACCCCGTCTCTCTCTCTCTCTCTCTCTCTCTCTCTCTTTCTCGCTCTCTTTCTCGCTCTCTCTTGGACCGCTGGAGTCAGTAATGTGCTCGGTGCCATTCATCAAAGTGTGGGGGCCATAGCGGATCCGGATCAATGACCTCAGCCAGTGTAAACAGAAAGGAAGGACTGATGAATATGGGAAGGGATTGAAAACGGGCAGAGGCTAAAAGTGTAAGGGGGTCAAAGGCTAAAACGTACATGGATGCATTTTGCCTTGTCGCGAACCATTTGGAAATACCACATGTTAGGGATGTCTGTCTTTTTTTCTTTTTCTTTTTTTAAATATGGAAGCGGTAATGGAAGTAATGGTACAAAAGTATGTGGAAGTACTGTAATAGCAGTGGCATAGATCATTGATAATATTGGTAATGATGATACTGCTACAGCTACAACTAATACTAATGATAAAAAACATTATAAAACATTTGCTTTAACAGTATCACCACGTATGAGTTGTAGTTTTTGTACTAATTGTAGAGTAATAATACAAACTAGTGTTGTCAGGTAGCTAAACAAATAATAATAATAATACATTTTTAAAACACAATAATGAGAAATATATACTATGCATTCAGGAAAGGTGTTAAAATGATCTCATCTAAAACAAAAATCTGTATTGCTAATTGTTCTTTAGAGAAAGATATGGGAAATATTTTTGTTTTATGTAGATATTTTTGACAAACCTTCTACAAATGGTATAACCTCTACTATAAGTACATAAGCTGAACATTCAGTTGTCCTTCTTGTGCATGCACTTTTGTCATGTACAGCTTGCACAACATTTGATAAAAGCATAAAAATCCCTGTAGCTTGCCACGATCTCCCACTATAACTCTATAAAAGCCAGAATTATCAACGTACACTAGAACAATCACAGGTCGTGCTAGATATTTATATATACATATTTTTCCACAGGTCACACTGTGAAAGACTCATTAGAATATATTTTAATATTCAAGCCTTTTCCATGTGCATAATGCTTCCATAATTTCCCATCAAGATTCATATAATTTCTATAGAAGGGATAAAAGTAGAAGAAAGTGTCCCATAATTATTCAGGATGTAACGCTCAAATGAAAGAGGTTTGCACGTAATGTTATATACGGATGGAGATTCATGGTAAAGGCCACATGCCACTCTATAACTGTCCGAAACGACGTTCAAATGCACTGAGAGATACATGAAACTGCATTTAAAACGACCTGCTTTGCACAGTGCGGAAAGGTTTTTTGTCAAAGAGTGCTGCTTTTACAAGACACTCTATGGTGGAAAACACATGAAATTCCACATTTAACAAAACATAAATTAAAAACATTTCAAAAAAGCTTTCTCAGCTTTAAAGGAATATATTCTAAGAAGAAAGACATTGTGACTAGAATGATCTGAATAGGAATTAAACATAAGTATTTAAATACAAGTATTGGTGCGTTTACGCTTTTCTGAAAAGGAATCTGCCAACTGCTTGTTTCCATGGAGATGGAAACATAAAATATCTTTATGGAAACAAGCAGATGGCCAAGTTACACAGTGCATCTTTAAATTTGAGTAAATACTTCGGATCGTTTAGGTATAAGATAAATCACTTCAATAAATCCCAGTTGACACAGTTCTAAAACTAGACTATCACAACATTAAAGGTGCTGTACCGGGTTTGTGATTTGTCATCTATTTGAATTGTCTCAAAAATATGAAGAACAGAACTAGATATGTTTAAACCCGAAATGTAGACAAAAGGTTTAAATGTATTCCTCTCACACCTAAAGCATCCAGAGCATCCTAATTATTCACTTTGACAAAGTTTGTAAACGTGTTTGACAATTTTCAGAGACTAGAGCAGCGTGTACCAGCAAAGCTAATAACTACTAGCATGGTAACAGTGCACTTCCTGCTTCATGGAAAACTCTTCATAATTAGATTAGACTACGGGCTCATTTTGACCACAACATATTCGTGCAGAGAAACAGATTTTACTTCATTAGGAGAAAAAAGTACAGCCCCTTTTAACCTATATTTCCCGATGCATTTTCCCATCAGCTGACATAAGAGGTCACAACCTTAAAAGGACATAGTTTCTGAACCCAAATAATAGGGCCTTGAAGACAAACTAAACACCAGCTGATCACTGACATTTAAGGCGGAGGCAGAAACACGCGGCTGCAATGAAACGCAGCCAACTTGAAAATTACTGCTCAACCTTTCCAAGCCAAAATATCAGCCATCACAAGCCAGTCCATACTCCGTCCCCAAAACGATGGAGAGGGTCGACGCAGGAAAGAACTCTGACGCAAAACCTAATCTGAATACATCATTCACTGCAGACTTGATTTGAAGGCGCAGAATGATACGGAGAGATATATAGCAACCAAAACGGACCCAATTCTGATCAGTAATTAAAACGGCGCAGCTAAAAGGTGGCGAGGTTGTCTGGGGGTTAAAACCAGCTGATGAAGATCCGAGTTTTCCTACATGCCTGAAGGAATTCCATTAACCACTCCTGATTAAAGCAATCATTGGAGCCATCGGCGCCTGTCAGATGCCATCCCTGCCCTCGCAATTACCCACGTCTCCTTGAACTCAATTGAACGCGTCATCCAGGGGCCCGGGTGCAGGCGAGGTGGGAGGAGGCAGAGGCAGGAAGGAAGTGCAGCAGCGGGCGGAGGTTGTGTGTGTGGGTGGGGGGTGATGATATGTTTCAGGCTCATGGGACAAGTCTCTTTGGTGACACATGGCGTAGGCTTCTAAAAGGCTAATGGCTATTTACATGTGTTCCGGGCATATGTCGTCAATAGCGTTTTACATTACTTAGCTATAATACTGCATTGCTGCATAGAGCGTGGGCGATCCTGATGTTTACTTTGAACGTTCTCTGTGCTTTGCAAGAGCTCAAAGTCCGAAACTGTCAGCCCCCGCCCATTTAGTCCTCTATCTCAGTCTGATGTTGAATCTCGGACAGGGAGACAGCCGTCAATTCGTCGTAATATTGTTTGGTGTCATTTTCTTACAAAATACAAATAGCTGCTTTCACAATATGGAGTAAAAGGCACTTTCCTGAACTAAAAAAATACAAATAGCTGTTGCACAATATGGAGTAAAAGGCACTTTCTGAACTAAAATAAGTAAATGTGAGGAACAGGCGCTTTAAGTTTGTTTCAGCCAGAAGATAGAAAGAATCACAGACATTTAAGAAACCGTAACTTATTAGTTTGCATATACCATTTAAAATGCAACACAATTGTATTTCCTCTACAGTAAAAATGTCCCAGGCAGTACGTACTAAGTCATGTCTGTTAAAATTGTAGGTTTTCAAGATAACAGCAGATGTACGAATCATATTTTGAAATGATGAAATATGCATTTAAGAATGCCAATTGTCCGGCTGAATTTAGCCATTTTCAAAACATACAAGAGTTGCTGGGGGAGCCAAAAAATAAATAAAAAAGCAATTCATTTTAATTCACTGATCCTGAAGTCTCCAACCTGTTGTGCAAATTGTGCATTCAATTTTAAAAAGAACAATAAATAAGAAATGAAGCCAAATCTCCAATAACCACATGTACAACGAGCTGGAAACGCTCTTGGTCTTTCTAAAAGTCCCATTTTGCATTTTGAAGGTCAGATTACTAACTCAGCAGGATAGGAAATGTCAGGTGCTGTGCTCTCTATGAGTCCCACAGGCCGCTGTAATGGACAGTAATAGGCACATGTGGGCAAGGGAGGATTCTTTTGTTCTGGTGCTGTTTCGCCTCTCAACAAAGTCCAATTTGCTTTCAATTTTCTCAAAACTGCCATTTCCGTCAGCACTGCAATTTTACATGACATCTTTTTTTTAGGTTTAGGGGGTGGGAAAAAGAAAGAAAGTAGAAAAAAAAGAACATAAAACATTTTCAGCATGGTCGAAACTCCTGTAACTCCTTACCTGTTGAGTTAGATTATTTTTACAGAAATTAATTAAAAATGAATTGTACTTTTATATGTTGTTGCTTTTTTTGTGGATGTAAACGACATGTTTGTCTCGATGGATATGTTATTGCTAAATCTATAGAGACAAACGGGTGGAAATAAAAGTCACACAGTGCATCTTGTAAAAAACTGGACACAGAAATTGGTGTTTCTCGTCTCTCAATTTGCTATTTTTGTGAAGAAATGCATCTAATCCAGATTTTGATAACTCGGCTGTAGCTTTAACCTAGCTCCAAAGTGATGTGCCAACACTTTATGCACCCCGATGGCTCTGGAGCACTGTAGTGTTTCACATTGATTAAATCTCAAATGGACTGAGAAGCAGAAAAGAAGAATGCTGGAGAACAAAATGTCTCTCGCTGCTTGTCCTAATATTGACAGCTCGCGTCTCTTGGATTTCTCGAGCATTAAGAGAACACATGTCAAATCAAGAAGTAGCAGTCGATTGGAGCACAAATCCAATTAGAACTCAACAAAGAACTTACAGTTGGAAAAGATTGACAGAGAAAAGTTGTAAATGTCTCTTTTTTTGGTTGAGAGAATGCCACTTGCTCATTTCCATTAGTGTCGCTGTACATGCATTGCCTAAAATGTTTCATAGTATGACATTATTATCAAGTATAACCATGGAGACGAACCAATGGCACCACAAGGTTACATGTCAGATTTGTGGAAAGGCAAGCACACTCAGTAAATATGGATGAATTGTCAAGGTATTTTGAAGCAATAAACCTTGTTTTTGCAAAAACAGAGTCCAGATTACTACAACGGAATAATTTTCTACAATAAACCTGTAATTAAATAAATGCTATATATGTTAACACAATGTTGAATACTCCAGGTAAAGCAATTACATCTCCATGGAGACAGGCAGGAGACATTTTACCCCCCAAGAATATCGTATGAATGCTTTTTGTTTCTCTAACGTTTTGGAATTGTACATTTATAGTCATCAAATTTCACTGCAACCGTAGAATGAAATGGAAGCATTTTACAGCCCCACAACATCGCGGATGAAGTGAATGTCCAGGGGCTACAATTCTTATGAAGGCCTGTAAAATGAATCGCTCAGAAAGTCCTAATAAAAACTCTTTGTATTTAGTTTGATGTATCCATTTGTGTAAAATGTAAAGAGGCCATTGGCTGATTAAAAGCATCATTCCGACTGCCACGGGCCTCTGCCGTCCTCCTGACTGTCCACATTTTATATAGCGAGTTAACGGCAGCAGATTCTAACGCTCGAGCCCGGCGCGCACAATAATAACGAGCGTATTTGTAAAGCGTGATTCAGGGATTATGAAACTCAAACCTTTTTTTTTTTTTTTCTCTTTTCCCAAAATTGCCTGTACATTGCAGCACTTGTAAAATGGGTCAAGTGACGCCCAAAATGATGCAAAAGAGGACAAAGAACGAGTAATTAGTCATAGCGCAAACACTTTTTGGCACCTACCTTTTAGCTTGTTATGAAAATATGCAACATGGTAAAAAAATAAAAATAAAAATAAAGATTTCTTGTTTATAGCGAGGTATAGTACAACTGTTTAAAGAAACAAACAAAAACACAAACAGGGGAACTAACGAGCCCCAAGGCATAAATTGATTCAATACACAAAGTAATTAAGCGTTTTAGATATTGATAGTTATGCAATGTCATGTAATGTCCCAATTTTATGGATTCAACTTGAGTTTTGCGTGTCAATAGAGATTATGTTATGTTTTGTGGCATTATGGCATTAAATGTGTCAATCTTCTTGAAGACAAACACAGTGAAGTGAATGCACTCCCAGTAAGATTTATTTTCTTTATTTATTTTTTTTATTAAGATTTGCAATTTTAAAAATACTGGATGGATATCTTTTATGCTGTACTGTTGAACATTTCAGGCAAAACAATAGCATTGGCAAGGAGACAAATATGTGGCAGACCCCCCCTCCAAAAAAGTTACATACCACCGTAAAGATTATGTTAATTAAGGTTGGAGAGAATTGTAATCAGCTCTTTGTAGACCAGCCTTTTGACTTTTAACCCACCACCGGCACTGAAGGTCAAGTACAAAAGCAGTACCAAACACTACATGGTTTGAAGGGTTATTTTTAGCATGGTCACGGTGAAATCCAGCTTAAAGGTTCACATTTGCTTTGAGCAAATAAACATATATTTTGATTTATATTGATTCAGTCACGTTTGTGGACCAAAAACCAGCACACGTTTTTCAGTTCAAATTCCCTCTATTTAACACTTTAATAGTTATTTAATGAATGTTTATTCTGAAAGTATATTTTGGTACCACTTTATAATAACTACACCTCATTTAGCCTTAACAAAGCATGAACAAAGACATAACTCATAATTAACAACAAATAGTTTATTAAGCATTAATCAGGCTTAGTAATTAATGTAAGGTTATGGTTAGGTTTAGGAATTAGTGTAAGAGTATTAGTTAAGAAGCCTGAATCATTGTTAATAAACTATTGTTCACTATGAATTAAGTCTTTGTTCATGCTTTACTATGACAGGAATAAGTGCAGTTATTATAAAGTGTATAATTTTAATTGATTTCATTGGTAAGTAGAAATTTGTATGTGATAAATTTTACTTGTTTTTGGCTCCCGTATCCGTATTTTTACATAAGTAACAATAGTAAGAAGAGTCCTTCTTCCACCACTGGACACCCAAATGCACATATTACACCCTATCACAAGATGGAGCATATGCATAATTCCCCCTATTTACATCAAAGCAATAAGCAGCAACCCGTGTCAAAAACTGTCACCACTGCTTATCCCATAGGCTCCGAACGCCAGGCGACTGTGCCACTCTTGGCCATGATTCACGTCCCCTGCCACCCAAATGACACATCCACAGTTACACAGGCTTCCAGGACTCCACAGCTCCCAAATGGTGCCTTCTGTTCTCGTGTCTGGCCATCTATGAAAAGATCCACTAAATACAATCCCCTCTTTAATAGAAATCAACCATAATGCAACAGTATAGCTTTGTTTAGGCATAAAAATGATTCTAAATGATGTAACTGAATGAGCTTTGGTGAGCATTTAAAAGGTGGTTTTGTCTCTTAAGGGAAGGCTGAATTCCTAAATGGTGATGCGCGCTGCACACTAAAATGGAGGAGCCGAGGAGAGTCAGTTGCATTTTTATAGGCCTGCTTTGCATTTTGGATTCTAAGCGGTCAAGTGCTTAAAAGGGATTCAATAAACCAGAAGCAGTTTTAAAACATTTTCTCAACGCAAGACACAGCCAGAGATACATGATTACCGTTTAGGTTTTTGTGTGGCAAATCTTTCAAAACATGTTTTTTTTTTTTTTTTTTTTTTTTTTTTTATTCAAACAAATTAAAATTTAACTTTTTTTTTTTTTTTTTTTTTTTTTTTTATTCAAACAAATTAAAATTTACCGAAAAATATTGGTTCGCCTCGTTCTATGTTGTCTGGTACCAGCACTACCAGTTACAAGAACCATATTTCTTCTAACCAATCATGGCGTGTGTTGTGCACTACACTTGCATAACTGTGAAAACCTGAAATATTATGATTAATGGCAGTATTTTCACATTTACTTGAACACAAATTAAGATTTATATACTCAATTTACTTCTAATTTTTCTGTTTTGAAATGTAAACTCAAACACGTTTAATCTTATTTGCATATGGACTGATAAATGAACTTGTAATGCACCTGGAACCATGCTGACACCAGTATTCAATCAGATTTTTGCATATTTGGACATTACTAGACATCTCAAACAGTTGTATCTTTTTGCAGTAAAACTTACATTTATTAAATACACTGTTCAATGTAGCTCTTGCATGGATATTCATGTTAACACCTATGTATTTTCTTGTTGTCTCTTTTGTCGCTAAGGGACATCTCAGATAATTGCCATTGACTGAAAATCATTGATTGAAATTTGCACCGAGAAAGTTTTGCCCTCCAAGGGAAACATACTGTATTTTATCTGATTGCGTACAACTTGTAGGCTCATGTTATTTCTGTAGAGAGGTCAATACACTGCAATTTTATTTTAACAAACTAATTTAACATTTAGCCCTTGAAGAATCCATTCATACTTTTTTAATTTTGAAGTGTTATGTTCAGAATTCACTTAAATCAATTCTAACACATTGTTATCATGAAAAGGCTGATATCCCCAAATTTTATGAACCTGACATCTGTTTATTTGATGACAATAATAACATAGTTTGGTCAATATAGTGCAATAAGTGCAAAGCAATTAGGACAACTCAAAACCGAGAAAGGATAGAGAATTCTGTGAATGCCTGTATAAAAATAGGTGTTACATTGATTAAAATATCAGTATTAGACAACATAACAATACTTTTTTTTTTAGGAATTTTGCTCTGATAACAATTCTACATTTTAAGAATGAATACCCATATTCATTTTTAATATAATAATCTCCTTTATCTCCTTCTAATTTCCAAAAGTGCAGAAAGCATACAAAGACACTTTTTATAATCTTCTTCAAATGTCTTTTTTCAACATTTGGGGGTGTGCCACTTCCAAAAAAAGCCACTTGTACAATGCAGAGCTACAGGAAATGAAACTACAAACATAAGCCGTTTTTTTCTCCAGACGTTGATGAAATATGATGACACAGGTAATATTGAATCAAAAGTTTTGAAAAGACATGGCAGATTATATCAATAAATATTTACTTACAGATAACAGCAGAAAATAGTCCCTAGACAGTTCTCATGATCTGCTGTACAGTGTTTTTGTCCAGAAATCATTTTATAATAAACATTTTATTTTTCTGATTCACAATATATCTTATGTATGGTTATACTCCGGAAAACGAAGTCGAGTAAGATTTTGATCTGTACACTTTTGTTATTTGATCTTTCACCATAGAAAAATAGATTTTGCTCCAGAGTTCTCCATCCATGTCTGTGTCAAGAAAGCTGTATCCATTCCTGTAATGTCATGTTTCAGAAATAAGAATAAGATTGTTCGGCACACCCCATGTTTTAAACTCCATTTTCTTTTTTTTTTTATTTGCAACGTGCCAAGGCACCCTTTTGTTAAAACTGAGCCACTCTGCTGCAGGGAGAGATAAAATGCTTTGTTACATTAATGATCCCGGTGCTCAAAACTGGCTGAACGTGGTCTGTTTCTCCAGGACTTCGAGGTAATCGGGCTCAGATTGCAGTTTAGCTTTTAGCTCCAAGTACTCGTTCCTATTGGGCTCCACATACACAGTACTAGGTGCTGTGCCGTAGAGTACCGTCTCTCTTATCCTGTCCGGGTGCAAGAACTGGCGCCTGACATCAAAATTTGGGTTGTACGTGTATGACACAGGCCCCGTGTACTTGTACTCTAAATTGGCCCCTGGAGGCATTGAGGGGATGGATTGGCAGGGGGATTGCTTGTCCGGCTCCAGGATGCCTCTGAAGAAGTGGTCCGTGTCCGGAACAGGGGAGGGGTTGTCCCGCGGTTCAATAGTGCTGACACTATACGCAGGACTCCTCATAGTACTGCTGTCCCTGTCCTCCTCTGGGGTACTCCTATACGTCACTTTGAGTTCATGCAGGTCCCTATAGTCCTCCACAGTGTTCCCCTCTCTCGATCTGTAAATAGGATTTTTACACAATGTGCCCCATTGGGTGAGGGATGTACTCGTAGACGTGACCAGCGGGGGCTTTGACTTTGTTGCCTGACCGGTTGCTATAGAGACTGTACTGCAAGTTAAAAGAGCTCACGTCCGAGTTGTTGGTGCTAGTGCGATCACTTTGGGACTTTTTGCGGCGTTTCATGACTACGACAAAAAGTCCGGCAGCTACGAAAACGGACATGATGAAAACAAGCAAGAGGCTGAGGATGAGGACAGAGAGGGGCACGGTGCTACTCGGGGAGGTGAATTTTGGGGGCGTGTCTGTTGTGGCGACATGATCATCCATTGGTTCTTCTGTGGGCAACGTGGGGGAAACGTAAGAGTCTGCGTAGTCCGGGCAAAGCTGGTCCGATTCGATAGAACGCAACTCCATTCCGGCATGCCGTTTTGGGCTTTCACAAATCACCTCATTTACCATAGTGCCCGCGCTCAGCTGCTCTAGCCATATCTTCATACCAACTATATCGCAAGAGCAGTCCCACGGGTTTTCAAACAGATCGATTTGCACCAGTAACTTAAGTTGGTCCAAAACTCCGCTCACAGGCAGGTTTTGGAAGTTGTTGTTGCGTAGATTAAGCCTAGATATTGACAGGCTGGAGAAAATGCCAACCGGTAATGTCTTAAGAAGGTTGTTGTTCAAAAAGAGTAGCTGCAGATTGGGGAGGTATCGGAACGTGGCCGCCTCCACCTCTCTGATCTTGTTGTACTCTAAATAAAGGTACTGGAGGTTTTGCAAGCCATAGAACATTTCTCCAGTAAGCTTGTCCATGAGATTACCATTCAAATACAACCTACGCAGGTTGGTTAAATCCCCAAAAGCTCTGTCGTGGATCACTGTTATCCTGTTGTTTCCCAGGTGGAGCAAATCCAATCCGATGGCGTCGACAAAATCAGATCTCCGCACCACTGGGATGTAATTTCCAGTGAGATACATTTTTTTCGGATTGTATGGCTTGGGTTTGAGATCAGAAATACTTTCTATCTTTCGCTCTTGGCAGTTGACATTTAGTCCAATTTCAGATATCTGTAGATTACATGTACAGTCGGTGGGACAGTCCAAAGGCACGGGAGATTTGGTTTGAAAAGCAATGATTGGGCCGTAGTTATAGGGGTTGCCTCCTGATATCCGAGACGTGGGTTTGATTTTAGTTCTGTTAAATTGCCTCGTGCCCCGGGTGGGCTTGGAGGACGACCTCAAAACGGCAGAGGAGGTGGCAGAGGTGGTGACAGATGATGGGGTGGTCTGGTAATATCCACTGGTGCTGCTAGGGGGCGCCGGTCTCACTGTGTCATCCATAGGTCGTCGCGGACACAGTTCTTGCTTAGACACCTCGTCCAAGTCCCTGCCATGTAATCTAAATGGGGTCTCGCAGACCACCTCCCCCACTAGAGCTGTATAGGCAATGCTCTCTAACCAGTTTTTAAGCGCTACCAATTCACAGGAACAATTCCATGGGTTTTCTTCAAGCTGTAATTCCACTACTTTGTCCATGTGCTCCAACAAACCCACATAGGGGAACATTTTCAGCCTATTCCCTCTCAAATCTAGATGCGTCAATGGCACGTTCCGGAATATATTAGAGGGGAGGGCGGAGAGCAAGTTGTCATTTAAAATCATGACAGTCAGTTGGTGGAGTCTGCTCAACGCATTGGGGTCAATATTAGTGATGTAATTATAGTCAATCTGGAGATATTCCAAACTTTCCAACCCGGCAAAAGTGTCATCCCGGATAATCTCGATCTTGTTATTGTTCAGGTGCAGTCGCTTTAATCCCTGGAGTCCGTTGAAGGCTCCCGACTCGATTTCGGATATGTCGTTGTTCCCCAAGTGCAAGATGGTCACCCCGGTGTAGTTGATAAAGTCATTGACAGACAGTTTCTTGAGAAGGTTTCCCGTGAGGAGGAGGTGGTACATGGAGAATTGCACGGGGCTGATTTCGGTGAGGCGGATTATGCCCCTGTTCTCGCAGCTGACGGTCAGGATGCCCTCCTTCTCCTCGCATGTGCATAAGTTGCGACAGATCTCCCCGTAATTGTCATACATCTCGATCAGCCTCAGAGATGATGCAATCACAAGGAGTATTTTGAGGATCCAGATATGCATTTTGTCCTGGGAGAGGGTGCCCCAGCTCACTCAAGCGCAGGAATGGGGGGTCATCTAGAAGGGAGGGAGAAGAGAAAGGAGTTTGCTTTTTTTTTGTCATATATGCAGTGGAAACACACACAACCACAGTGGGTGAACAGACATTGGTAAGACAAGTTGGCCTATTATTGTTGCGCTTATTATGCAGATGTGCGTTATCGACATCCTTTTTTTTGTGTCTGTTTTTTGTGTCTTTGACGTGTAAATAAACAACCTATGAATATTTAATAGCTGCATACTTTAACTGATTGTATCTTTTGGATGGCTACTGCGCATTTCTGATAGCTTCGTCTGAATTCCAATCCATCTTGTGAAGAAGGGGGAAAAAAAAATCTATTCATCATGTGCCGACCCAGAGATTGCCCTAATGCTTCCCCGTGAGAATAAATTTCACACCCCAAAATATTAGTATCAACCGCTGTGTAAATGTAACCCGGGTTTGTGATAAAGTCAACAATACAAGATCATTTCATATGCTTTTTACCCAAAACATTTGTTCACTCCAAATGCACTTGATGGCATCGGTGGCACTGTTTACTACTTGGCACATCTCATGCCTTTATGTTAAAACAAGCCAGCTTTAAATAAAAGGCTATCAATATTTCTATTTGTAACGAAGAAATATACACGCTGAAATTGTTTGGGTTATTTTATCTCTCAGCGCAACAGTCACAGCCCACATAGGAAGCAAAGGACGCCAGATAGAGGGACAAATCCTCTTCTACCTAGTCTATATCTGTTAAATACACATAATGGTGGTATATTGTTAAGCCAACTGCTACGGAGAAGGTTACAGATCCCCTTCTGTCGTGCCCAAGCAACACGCACACACAGACGCGCACCCACACGCAACCAGAGAAGCACTCCTTAGAAGAGCACAACGCTACACATAATGCCCCTCAAATCTCTCCATCTTATTACGCATTGGCCACCACGATTTAAAAAGCAACGTTTGTCTATGCTGCGCTTGTATGTGGGGGGGAAACTGTGATGAGAGAGAATGATATGAGGCTCTCTGGAAACGTATATGTGCGCGCTATTGCCACCAGCATCCGCATCAAGTTCAGCTATGCAACTCGAGGTAAAACACCCCAATTCGGCACCGCGGACAGCTCACCTCTGTCTAAACTAAAGCAACGTCTTCGTCAAATAAAAAAAAAGAAAAAAAAAAGAAAAAAAGAAAGAAAAAAAAAAAAAGAAAAGAAAAAAGGGGGGAAATGAATAAGCGTTCTTACCGTGCGTATGTCCTCAAACGCCAAGAACATCCGGTGAAAAAGCCTGCGCCCTTTCTGGCTCCATAGATTGTCTGCGATTTCACCCCCAAACACGGACGACAAAAGCACCCCTCAAACTCAAGACGGTCCATAAACCAGGCTTCGCAGAGAGCGCACACATACAGTTTCATCAGTAACGTGACGGCTCCTGCGTGCGTCTTCTCCCTGGCGTCTTTATTAGGGCAAGCATATTGAAATGGGAAAAGGCAGACGAAACCCAAAGTTCGGACATGTCAAAAACGAGCCGAAACCGGAAGAGGGGGAAAATAGCGCAGTAATCCACAAGATCATCAGACGCGTCTTGTTGCCGCATGCATTTTAACAGTGACTTTCATCCGGCGGAGCGGAGGAGAGAAATCTCTCTTGTCTGCCTGCCTGCTGCCAACAGTGCGGGGCGCGTAGCAGTTCATACAGACGTCGTTTGCGTTTCAAATGTCCACCAAAAAAAAAAAAAAAAAAAAGGTAATTTCAAGTGGGTCCTCGTTCAGATGGGCGACATTTCTCCAGCAAAGACAACACGATATCCCGTGTGTTGGTATAATCTTCCAGCGTTTCAACTAGTGGAACTTGATCTCCTTTTGGTGCAAACAGGCGCATCCCCTACAGCCATTATGAAACAATCAACATAAGAATGGCCATATAAATCACTAGGAAAAAACGCATAAATCCCCCAATCTCTCCACTGTCACGACGAGGAAATGAAAAGCAATTGAATGCGTGCAATAGTCTTTAAGGGGGTATGGTAATGTGGGGAAGGGAGGGAGGAGAGAGGGAAAAAAAAAAGCGAGGGAGGGTGGAGGTGGAACATTGACCTATAGGGGGCAGCACGATGATGAAAAAAAGCAGCCTGGCACCGCACTTGCAACTTTTTTTTCTTCTCCCAAGCGTTTGATTTGTCACTTGGAAACTATAGGGACGAGTTTCCTTCTGTTTTCAAATGGGCAAATCATTATACAGCCATAACAGTGTGGCTACCTTGACAAGTCTTTGATTTCATGTGGGAGAGGCATCATTATTTGCTGCTGCTTATGGTAAAGTTGTCAAATTATGGATTACATTATGTCACTGTTCACAGATGCAGCATTGATAATATGTAATTAAGGCTTTTAAAAGTGAAGTCTCTTAAAACGTATTATTATTATTATTATTATTATTATTATTATTATTATTATTAATACTAATAATAACAACAACAGTATTGTTATTTATATTATTATTATTATTATTATTATTAATACTAATAACAACAACAGTATTATTATTTATATTATTATTATTATTATTATTATTATTATTATTATTATTATAGAAATCATGCCAGTTTAAAGTAAGTTAGTTAGTTTAGCCATTACATTTACAACCAACTTAGCTCATAGTTAATGTTGTCTCAGAAAAATAGACAATAAAATGTCACCATTTTAAATATATTTGATAGTTGCCTAAAAAATCTAAATTTGTTCATACACATAATCCAAATATTAAATAAAAATACATTGCATTATCTAAAATGTGCTTTTTCAAGTTTCGCACTTATGGTCAAATAGAAAGTCACTCCTGCTCCCAGAGTAAATGTTTCTTTGAACATTCAGAACCATGGACAGAGATTCTGCATCCCACATACATTCTCACAACTTTAAATGGTTTACTTTATGCCTAAATGTAATCAATTTTACAATACACAATCACATGTTTCCTTTCTAGTTCCCTAATAAGAACATAATTTTTTCTGTAATGTGCAATTTGATTTGTGAGCGAGCGAGGGAGCTGCTCCAATGCAATCTCCTGTTGCTGAAATATTATGAAATAAATGTAAATAAGTGATGCAAAATGTCTTTATAAATATATATGTATGTATATATATATATCGCCAGGGCTGCCCTTTGTCACCGGTTCTGTTCATTGTTTTTATGAACAGAATTTCTAGGCGCAGTCAGAGGTCGGAGGGGGTCCGGTTTGGGGAACACAGGATCTCATCTCTGCTGTTTGCAGATGATGCTGTCCTGATGGCTCCATCAAACCTGGACCTGCAACATGCACTGGGACGATTTGCAGCCGAGTGTAAAGCAGCTGGGATGAGAATCAGCACCTCCAAATCTGAGGCCATGGTTCTCAACCGGATAAAGGTGGCTTGCCCTCTCCAGGTGGGTGGGGAGTCCTTGCCCCAAGTGGAGGAGTTCAAGTATCTCGGGGTCTTGTTCACGAGTGAGGGAAGGATGGAGCGTGAGATTGACAGGCGTATCGGTGCAGCGTCTGCAGTGATGCGGTCACTGCATCAGTCTGTTGTGGTAAAGAAGGAACTGAGTCGAAAGACAAAGCTCTCGATTTTCCGGTCAATCTACGTTCCTACCCTCACCTATGGTCATGAGCTTTGGGTAGTGACCGAAAGGACAAGATCGCGGATACAAGCGAGTCGAAATGAGTTTCCTCCGCAGGGTGGCTGGGCGCTCCCTTAGAGATAGGGTGAGGAGCTCAGTCACACGGGAGGAGCTCGGAGTAGAGCCGCTGCTCCTCCACGTTGAGAGGAGCCAGCTGAGGTGGCTCGGGCATCTGTTCCGGCCCACCCTGCCTCCTGGGCGCCTCCCTAGGGAGGTGTTTCGGGCATGTCCCACCGGAGGGAGGCCCGGGGAACACCCCAGGACACGCTGGAGGGACTATGTCTCTCGGCTGGCCTGGGAACGCCTCGGGATCCTCCCGGAGGAGTTGGAGGAAGTGGCTGTATATACTACAGTGTATGTTATATTATATATGTATATATATATATATATATTATATATATACACACACACACAACATATATATATATACATACATATAATTTTGTATTATTATTATTTCTAAAATATATATTCTAACATTGTGTGCAGTGTGCAGTGTCCTAAACCTCTAAGGATACGGATATACTTTATTTTATTTTTATTTATTTTTTATTTTTGTTAAGGATTTTTGGCCTTATTGGACAGGACAGATGAGAGTAAAATGGGGGATGAGAGAGAATGGAGGGAATGCAGTAAACAGTCGAAGTCGGAAATCGAACTCACAACACTGCACATGGAGCCGGGTGCACTTCATTTTTATTTAAATTTGTTTCGTAACATTAACATTAATATTGTTGTACGTAGTAATTTTACAAGCAATCATCTTTGCAATATTTAATTTTACAGCAGGATAAAGCTTACGGCTGTTTTGCCTCAAATACTGTGGCCATTCTAATACTCCCATTTAAGCTATGTGTATGCTTTATATATTTTACGCAGATTATTTGACCCCTTAGATCGAAGGAGGCTGCCCCCCTTTTCTTTGCAACTTTTAGAAGCACTTAAATAAATCCCCAACAGAAAATCGAATTAAATCTAAGCATATGGTTACGGCAGCATGTCCAAAGAGATTTCGGTCTAAAGAATTGCGTGGCTGTAAGTTCTTATCCCCTGTTTAGCATGCAACGGATGGACAATAAGGGGATGTAGTGTGCATGGTGACTTTACCCAAATTAGCTGAGGAGATCCTTTGAGTTATTGTAAAGTTTCTGTAATCGTATTAAGGCGATCCAGTGGGAATGGACTTATCTTGAGCATTCCCTCTTGAATATTGGAGCAGGGACATTTTTCTTCACTTTATGTTGTGGGGCTGCCTTCTGCCAACAGTATAAATGTATACAAATGTATACAACTTATACCAATTATTTATTTAATTGGATATAAATAATATGCATGCAACTACTGCTTTGTATTAGGTTAGTTAGCAAGAGAAGATGCGTTTTATTTAGCAGTGATTTCCTTATTATAATGAACTAATAATAATACATTTTACTTATATAGCACTCAAAGGACACAGGACACTCAAAGACATTTTAAAGAACAATGATTTAAAAAAAATAATGAAAAAAATTCAAGTACCAAATAATGCAGAAAAGTATAAACATTAAATCAATACTATTGTGAAAATTAATTTAAAGATTAAAAGGAGTTCCAAATATCTGGTTCTTGAATTTATTGGAAACAATTGATGTGGACAATACAGAATATTTAAAATGCTGATCAAAATATCGTAAACAATAAAATAAATCAAATGAACATACATGTAATGTTTTTCACAATGATATATATATATATATATATATATATATATATATATATATATATATATATATATATATATATATATATATATATATAATCAATGTATGGTGCTAATGTATGAAATAATGTTTCTCAAAATGACTCAAACACATATTTTTATATTTGCCTAGTACATGTATTAAGTACTAGTGTGTTTTAGTAAATAGGGTTCAAAAAAATCATGTAATAGTGTATCTTCTAAAACTGATCCACTGAAGCAGATGGTAGATGTGAAACACTGTCACATGAGGGCTAATGGGTTGGTATAAACATGAGTGCTATTATCATACATCAGCTGCATTAAACATTTAATTGCCTTTCCCAGACCCTATTATAATATAAAGTAATTAAAAGTAAATAGAAGTCAGTGCCACATGGAACAGGACATGCTTTTCTTTATATTAACTCTTTGCCTGCCAACAACAGAAATTTCCGTCTTTTTAAATCCCAACCATTGCGTGCCAAAGATGGAGATCTCTGTCCTAAGGACTTACGTATATCACGTGACAGGGGAAACCCTGGCATACATGTTCACTCAGTACATGGACATCCTCAAGCAAAGCTGTAGATGCTGTAACTAGGGAGGCACTAGGGCCCCGGGGACCCTCTTCTTGCCACACGTCATGTTGTTTATTGTCTGCACACCTCTACACACGATATACCGCTTTTCAAGTGAATCTCCGGCAAAACTAAAATGTTACTTTTTATCAAGCTTTGGTGCAGATATTTTATACAAGGAAAAGGATGATGCGGTTCAGGATTTTGTGAGGAGGAGCTGGTGTTTCCCGGAACACAGACAGTGACCCAACAGTGACTTGCAAGAAAGTGGGCAGTAATTCTCCCGTGGCTTAGAGTATAGTAAGTAAAAAACTAATTTATTTCTTCATGCACCGCTTCATATAATTTGTTAGTTTGAAATTGAAAAAAAAAAGACAATCTTCATCTTTTCTCCGCTCTTTTTAACACGTAAATCTCATATTATAATGCTAAATGCTCTATTTAATTGCTTTTGCCCATATCTATTCACCAAAATTAAGAACAAAGCAAAACCTAACCTTTACAAAGTGTGTTTTCTCCACTTTTTGTCTCAAAATCTTTTTCAATGAAAGTACAGACATGGACGGTTCTTTTGGTGTACAAAATGTGGTTAAACCTGTGCATACATTTTCTGTGGGGCTGTGAAGCAAAAACCCTGGCAGGCTAGGGGGTGTCTTAGGGGCTGGCAGAGAGAGAGTAGTAGCTATCTTAGTTAACTGTGACTCCATGTAAAAGTAGATTTAAACATACATACATACCAGTGAGTTATTCCAGCTTCCCACTTAACCCCTCTTTCTTAGGGGCCTTGTTTTCCAAAAACAAAATGACCCCCATTTAAAACTGAAGCTGTTCCTGAACTCTCTGGAGTACAAACAAATGGCTGGGCTCTTTGTGACTCTGTAGTTTTGGACTCTGATGTCTGTTTTACTCTAATCATAAGTAGAAACAAGCTCTGCTCAGAGGAATTCCAATTTTAAATCCCGCCTAGATTTTCTTTGTTGAATGAGTAAAGCTGGTTTCTGGGGGATCGTCTGATTGACACTAAAATGAGCATCTGTTGGGTTTGAAAATTCAGTTTTAAAGGCTGAAGGTAAATTCAATAAAAAATGAGTTTTAGGGACCTGTAATAAAGGAAAAATGTCCAGGTGGAATCCATGTTCAAGTCCCATTAATTTTTCATTTAACCAACCTATTTTGCACAATAGTCAGACATACCCAAATGGCATTGCTTATTAAAAGAAGATCTTACAGCCCACATGCTAGTGTGATGCATCAATAGAAAGCTTAGGCCTTGTAGTTCCTTGGGCTGTGAACACTGTCAGGGCTTCATAACTTACACTACAGAAGCCCAAACCTTTTTTTAGTCTTGCCTGGATATTGTCAATTTCTAAAGGTCCTAAGCAAGACTGTGTGCATATGCTTATTCACTGTACTTGCTGTTTACACAGTTTTTGTCAACAAGGTAAAGTTTCAAATCCCTAGGAATAGGCATTTTGATGCTATTGAACTTTTTGAATCAAAAAGTATATTCGGAACAAGTTATCCAAATATGTGCCAACTGTGGCAAACTGTTATACTACAATTGTGGCTCCTCTCCAAAACATCAAAATGTATTTTTATGATCGTAGACTACAACCTATTATAACTGCAAAAAAACAATGTATGTGAAAATGTGTAAACATGAGTGTAACCATGAATTTCCCAATAAGGGGTGACATTTTTCTTTATTTTATAATAATACATATATCTAACAACATGCACGTCCAAAAGGCTAACGAGATCAGAAAATCGGAATAAGGGTAAGAAATGTACAATGAAAAGTTGATTTTTATCACAAACTATTGATAATTGCTTATTGGGGCATAGTATTCCATGCAAATCCATGACATATTCGTTTTATTGAGAAAATAATCTTTAAAATGAAACAAGCCCAAGCTATAAAATTAGTGTCCCATATATATCCATCAGTAATACTAGAAAGGTTCACTGCTGTTGATCAAGCAGGGATAACTTCAGCCATTATGTCCTCTAAAACGTCAACTTGTATTCTAGACCCGATTCCAAGCAGACTCCTCAAAGATATTCTCCCCCTAATTATAGATTCTATTCTTAATATAATAAATACTTCATTAGAAAGTGTTATGTTCCACAGTCTTTCAAACATGCAGTCATTAAACCGCTTCTGAAAAAGCCTAATCTTGCTCCTGTGACCTGTTGATAAACTACAGACCTATTTCAAATCAATCCTTTGTCTCTAAAATCCTTGAAAGAGCTGTAGTTAACAACAGCTTTGTTGCCATCTACAGGACAATAACTTATTTGAAATTTTCCAGTCAGGGTTCAGAGCCCACCACAGCACTGAAACTGCACTAGTTAAAGTCACAAATGATTTGTTATTAGCAGTTGACGATGGACTGGTCTCAATCCTGGTTCTAGTGGACCTCAGCGCAGCATTTTACACCATCGACCACAACATTCTACTGCAGAGGTTAGAATGTGATGTAGGTGTAGAGGCCCCGCCCTCAGCTAGTTTAAATCGTACCTATCAGATAGGTACCAGTTTGTTAATGTAAACCAGAGCTCCTCACCCTGTTCTAAAGTAACCTACGGCGTGCCACAGGGTTCAGTACTCGCTTCAATTCTCTTTACTCTTTATATGCTGCCGTTAGTTAACATTATCAGAAAGCATGTTGTAGCCAAGCCCCCGGAAGACAAAATGGCGCCCAATTCAAGCCTATGGCGTGTGCTCATTGGCGCATGTCTCCAAAAAAGTTCTCTACTTCTGCGTTACTTCCTGAATAGGGAGTGTAGTGCCTCCACTTTTATGACGACATCGCCATGTCGCTTTGGCGTCGGGAACGAGCACGGCGACAGCAGAATGCGTGAAAGACTGTGGACAGTTAGCGCGGACTTTTGGAGTCTGCCGTCTTGAAATGGTCTGGTTACGAAAATGTATAATGATTTAATTGTTATATCTATCTATAAATATAAAGGTATCATGTTGTAAAGCGAAAATAATGGTTTCTTTGCAGAAAGCATGAGCCGTGAACTCATGAATGCTTATTTTTGTGTAGCTAAACGTTAGCTTTTGTTAGCTTGTGTTAGCTTGTGTGAACTGTGTAATTGTTCATTTACACTTCATATTGAATGATGTGTGAAAACGTGCAAAATGACATAAAACACAATGTACGTGTATCGTTTGTCTCGGTCCACTGTCTTCTGTTTGGTTTTTCGTCCTTCCCTCACTCGTGAACAAGATCCCGAGATACTTAAACTCCTCCACTTGGGGCAAGGACTCCCCACCCACCGTGGATAGGGCAAGCCACCTTTTTCGCGTCGAGAACCATGGCCTCAGATTTGGAGGTGCTGATTCTCATCCCAGCTGCTTCAACACTCGGCTGCAAACCGTCCCAGTGCATGTTGCAGGTCCAGGTTTTGATGGAGCCATCAGGACAACATCACTCTGCAAACAGCAGAGATGAGATCCTGTGCTCTCCCAACCGGACCCCTCCGCGCCCCTGACTGCGCCTAGAAATTCTGTCCATAAAAACAATGAACAGAACCGGTGACAAAGGGCAGCCTTGGCGGAGTCACGCACTGGGAACAGATCTGACTTTACTGCCGGCAATGCGAACACAGCTCCTGCTCCGGTCATGCAGGGACCGGACAGCCCTGAGCAAAGGGGCCCCGGACCCCGTACTCCCGCAAGCACCCCCAAAGGGCACCCCGCGTGGGACACGGGTTCGAAAGCCTTCTCCAGATCCACAAAGCACATGTGGACTGGTTGGGCAAACTCCCATGAACCCTCGCGAACACACCCGATGGAGAGTATAGAGCTGGTCCAGTGTTCCACCGACCAGGACGAAAACCACTCTGCTCCTCCTGAATCCGAGGTTCGACTATCGGTCGGATTCTCCTCTCCATTACCCTGGAATAGACCTTACCAGGGAGGCTGAGGAGTGTGATCCCTCTATAGTTGGAGCACACCCTCCGGTCCCCCTTCTTGAACAGAGGGAACCACCACCCCCCGGTCTGCCAGTCCAGAGGCACCGACCCCGACCGCCACGCGATGTTGCAGAGGCGTGTCAACCAAGACAGTCCTGCAACATTCCAGAGACTTTAGGTACTCGGGGGCGTATCTCATCCACCCCCGGAGCTCTGCCACCGAGGAGTTTGCCAACAACCTCAGTGACTTCGGCTTGGGTGATGGGATGAGTCAGCCTCCGAGTCCTCCGTCTTCTACTTCCTCTTCGGAAGATGTGACAGTGGGATTTAGGAGGTCCTCAAAGTACTCTCCTTCCACCGCTCCGACGACATCTCCAGTCGAGAGTCAGCAGGTCCCACCCCGCACCGTAAAACGGTGTTGGTGGAAACACTGCTTCCCTCCTCCTGAGGCGCCGGACGGTTTGCCAGAAATTTCTTGTGGGCCCGACCGATAGTCCTCCTCATCAGGGCCTCCCGAACTCCTCCCAGACCGGGTTTTTTGCCTCTGAGACAGCACGAGCTGCGGCACGCCTGGCCCGCGCGATACCCGTCAACGGCCTCAGGAGTCCCACAAGCCAAAGTGGCCTGATAGGCCTCCTTCTTCTCGCCTGACGGCATCCAACTTACTTCCGGTGTCCATCCACCGGGTTCGGGGTTGCCGCCGCGACAGGCACCTGAGACCTTGCGACCCACAGCTCCGAGCAGCCGCATTTGACAATGGAGGTCGAGACACATGGTCCACCTCGGACTCAATGTCCCCAGCCTCCCCCGGGATTTGGGAGAAGCTCTCCCGGGAGGTTGTGAATTGAAGACCCTGCTGACAGCGGGCTCCGCAAGACGTTCCCAACAGACCCTCACAATACGCTTGGGGCCTGCCAAGTCTGTCCGGCTTCCTCCGCCGCCAAGCGGATCCAACTCACCACCAGGTGGGTTGACAGCTCCGCCCCTCTCTTTACCCGAGTGTCCAAGACACGCGGCCGGAGGTCAGATGACACGACAACAAAGTCGATCATTGACCTCCGGCCATAGGGTGTCCTGGTGCCACGTGCACTGCGTGGACACCCTTGTGCTTGAACATGGTGTTCGTTATGGACAGTCCGTGACTAGCACAGAAGTCCAATAACTGAACACCACTCGGGTTTAGATCGGGGAGGCCCGTTCTTTTCCAATCCACCCCCCTCTCCAGGTGTCTACTGTCGTTGCCCACGTGGGCGTTGAAGTCCCCCAGTAGAACAAACGGAGTCCCCCGGTCGGGGTGCACTGTCAGGTACCCCTCCCAGGGACTCCAAGAAGGCCGGGTAACTCAGCACGCGTTGTTCGGCGCCGGTAGGCCGACACCACACAGTGAGAGACCTGTCCCCAACCCGAAGGCCGTATGGGACGCGACCTCTCCCGTTCACCGGTGGGGTAAACTCCAACACATGGCGTGCCTTATCCAGTTATTATAATAGATCCATGGGTGTAGCCCGGGTCATTTTTGTAGTTCCTTTGCTTCCTTTTTATTTTTTTCGTTTTCCCGTTGCTCCCACTGTCAGAAGTGCGAAATTTATCCGCGATGATTTTCAAAGCGCTCTCCGCGAGAGTTTTGCGCTGGAACTCTCGGGAGCTCAATTCACAGGATTAGGTACGGTCCCAACTTCGTGTGTTTGTGTGTGTGGGTGAGGCACATCGGAGCGGCTGCTCAGGTATCGCGTTTTAAACAGTTTAAACCCCTAATTTTTGCTCTTCCAAAACCTGCGGGTTCCTTTCTGACATGCTCTCCACTTTTAGGGCGAGCCTCTATGCAGCGATTTAAACTTCACACCTGAATTGTAAAATAAGCAGGGACCTCGGTGAGTTTAAGTTATTTGTTTTTATTACTGGAGCTTAGTTGGCTAGCGCTAGCCTCCGGTGATATGAGTTCATTGTGGTTTGTGCCTAAAATGTATTTTGATATTGACTCTTTTTAACCTTTTTGTAGTTGGTGCTTTAGCAATGTTAATGTAAAGTTATTGGTCTTGCCACTTTTAAATTGTGAATTTTGGCATACAGGCTCATAGTCAACTTATTGAAAGTACTTATTGAAATCGAATTTACTTATTTAATTGAATGTGCACACATATATTGCATTGTAATGTTTTATGGTGCAGGAATTTATTGGAATTCGGAATTTGTACATGTATTGAAATTTGTTATGAATAATGTTAGGTTTACTTTAATATTGGTACTGTTTCATGCAGGCCAGGTCCACCACGCATTCATCAAAGTATCTAGACAACATCCTGTCTGCATCCACCCATCCCGGTGGTTCTGATAATTGGCGATGGGCGAGCTGCCCAATGATCTTCAACTGAACAATTAAGTCCATCATCTCCTACAGTGGCGGGTAGGTAGGGCAGCGTTTGGCCTGCTCACTCACACACCTAAAATCTTGCCACCAAAGAACTGGTATTGAGGAATATTCCTCAATACATATACAATTCACTATGCACATGGGACTACCAACTAATAATGGCCTTTCCTTGGTTTGGAAAATACAGACTCTCTGAATGTAAATACTGTGGATAGGAGGAGTGTAAATATCCCTTTGTAATGTCTCCCCCAATACACCACCTCCTGCATACCGATATTATTCTCCTCACTGGTTTTGTGTTTTGTTAACTCTCCACGCTCCCTTCATGGCTAATATCAGAAGATTGAATTCGACTCAACTTATTTTAATTTAACATAACAAAACTGTTATTGGCACATGCTTACAATGGCATTAACTTCCAAACTGCTATGGAGGATTTGACACAACAGCTGCATTTTACAATGAAAACTGAATGAACACTTTATTATCTGCTTTTATTAACCTTGAAAATAACCAAGGTCATTGGTAACTAGGTTTCCTAAACATCGGTATTCGTTCTTTTTATCTGGAGCAGATAGTCAACGCTTTGGCCTACTGTAAAATTTTCGTTCATTGTGTTCGGTGAGCTGACTACTCACCGCAGATAGGGGGTGATAATAGATGGAACCCTGTGTGAGTACACTTCCACATATGTTGTCACCTAGAGAGTTACTTAGCTTCAATGCGTCTCTAATAGAATTTACGCAGCCATTCATCATATAGTCAAGACTGTAGACTAACGGCCCTATTTCCATCTGCGTTAATATAGCCAGAAATCAGAAAAATCTATGCCTAACAGTAGATGATGGCTGAAAAACTTTTAGTAACATGCTAAGATTAGACTATTGTAAACTCCTCTGCCTCACAGTGTGTCCTAAATCGATGCTACTATAGAATTATAAATTCAACTTGGTTACAAAGCTGCAGCGCAAGATTACTAACAGGAACCTAAAAGAAGAGAGCACATGATACGGGCTGGTACTCGAGTCCCTCATTGGCTCCCTGTTTGTGTTTTAGAATCAAATTCATAATCCTCCTCTGATTTACAAAGCCCATAGAATGACCTGGCCCATTCCTACCTCAAAGATTCTATAGTACCTTATCATCCAAATAGAGCAACTTCTGGTGGTCCGCAAGAGTCTCTAAAAGCACAGGTAGGAGGTAGAGCGTTTAGCTAAACCAGCTCCTGTGTTGTGGAATCGGCTTCCTGTCCATGTTAAAGAGGCCGACACAGTCTCTTCATGTAAGACCAGGCTTAAAACTTTCCTCTTTGAAATCGCTTATGGTCAGGCCAGTTAGGAACAGAAATAAAAACCTAGAGTTCCCAGCTATGCTGCCCTAGGAGCCATTATGCTGGGGGAAGTATGGCAGCATGAGCACTATCCTGTGCTTCTTACTACTTATCTATCAAACAATATTTAATTTCATTTTACTTGCAATTTGTTCATCGCTTTTCTTTCTTTTTATCCCACTTCCCCGATGGGAGTGGAGCAGGCACATCGATGACCTGTGGATCCAGATGCTCAACTGCCTGGAGAAACAGTCTGTACTCCATATGAACGGTTCTTCATCAGCCTCGAAGAATTGGTTGGAAAAATTTAGTGGGTCCAGCTCCACCGTCTATCTGCAAATTGAGGCGCATCCGCCTGTCCGTCCGAGGGAGTCAGATCTCTCCTTCACTGTGGAACTTTCTACTTTTTCCCAAAGAGGTTTGGTAGTTTTTCCTGGCCGAGAAGGAAGGTCTAAGGACAGGGGAGCTAAGGACGGGGGATGCTGGGACATTACCAAGTCCCTATGGACACTGTTTATTCTGTTTTTATTCTGTTTTTTTCCACTGTAGCCCCACGAGGCAACTACGGTTGTGATTTTGGGCATTACAAAAATTAAATTGAATTGAAATTGAACTGAAAAATGATGTATAGCTTGTTGGTATTGACAAAGAAAATAAGAGTGCTGATAAAAAATAACGTCTAAAGTCCAGTTTCATACCGTGCTCGGTCTGGAGGGTGCCAACAACTTTCATTTCGGATAATTTAGAATTTGTGGGTTTGGAGTACAAACTGAGCCTGATGCTTCCCAGAATAATTGAGTTGACTGGAAATAAGTATTTTTATGCACAGCATATCAAGCAGCTTGAGATGCAAAGTATGGATTTAGCAAAGAGGTGTCTCGAGCTAGCTCACACTGCAATACGCGTCTAAAGCAGCAGTTCTCTGCTGCATCCCTCTCCACACTGAGGCGGGGTTGTTGTCAAATAACCGAAAACTGGCTGAGCAACTTAACGCCTTCTACTCAAGGTTTGATGTGACCACCCCCTCCTCCACGATGGCGACCTCTGCCAACCTAAACCCTGTCCCCCCCACCTCCCCCACTACTTTCTCAGTTCAGGAACAGGATGTACACGGGCTATTTCGGAAATCCAACCCCTGAAAAGCTGCTGGACCAGACGCTGTCTCTCCCGCCACCTTAAGACACTGCGCAGGAGTGCGGTCCCCCGTCTTCACAGACTTTTTTAACACCTCCCTGGAGTCATGCCATGTCCCAGCCTGCTTCAAGTCGTCCATCATTGTTCCTGTCCGCAAGAAGCCCCAGATCACTGGACTTAATGACCAAAGGCTTGTTGCGCTGACGTCTGTAGCCATCAAGTAATTTGAACGTCTGGTCTTGCCCCACCTCAAGTCCCTCTCATTCTAGTCCCTGCTGGACCCCTGCAGTTCGCCTACAGAGCCAACAGGTCTGTAGACGACACCATCAATCTGGCACCACTTCATCTCCAGCATCTGGATCCCCGGGAACCTACGCCAGGATCCTGTTTTGTGATTTCAGATCTACATTCAACACCATACCCCTGCTCTGCTTCAGGACAAGCTCTCCAGCTCAACGTGCCTGACTCCACCTGCAGGTGGTTCACGGACTTCCTGACAGATCAGAGGCAATGCGTGCAGCTAGGGAAAAAAAAGATCTCTGACACTCGGACTATCAGCAGAGGAACTCCACGGGCTGTGTACTTTCCCTTTTGTCTTCTCCCTGTACACAAACTGTTGTACCTCCAGCCACGACTGTAAAACTGATCAAGTTTGCGGACGACACCACCCTCATTGGGCTCATCTCGGACGGGGATGAGTCTGGCTACAGGAGGGAGGTGGACAGGCTGGTGTCCTGGTGCAGTGGTAACAAACTGGAGTTCAACGCCCAGAAGACAGTGGAGATGATTGTAGACTTCAGGAAAGTCACAGTACCCCAGCCCCCTAGCCCCCCTCACCATAACAGAATCCCAATCACCACCTTGGACTCCTTCCGCTTCCTTGGCACCACATCACCCAGGACCTCAAGTGGGAGCACTCCATCAGCTCTCCATCAAGAAGGCCCAGCAGAGGATGTACTTCCTGTGGCAGCTGAGGAAAGCCAAGCTGCCAACGCAGATGATGGTGCAGTTTTTACACATCCATCCTCACCTCCTCCATCACTGTATTTGTCCCTGGCTGTGGCTCCAGCATACCACAGAGAGAGACTACAACGCATTGTGCACTCTGCTGAGAAGGTGATCGGCTGCAGACTTCCATCTCTGCAGGACCTGTACGTCTCCAGGGCTCTGGGTCGAGCAGGTCGGATCACAGCCGACCCTTCTCACCATGGACATGGACATTTGAGCCACTCCCCTCAGGCAGGAGGGTACGGTCCATCCAGACCAGAACCTCCTGCCACAAGAATAGTTTCTTCCCCTCTGCCGTTGGACTCATGAACACTTCTAAACACCTGCCACTTTAACTGCAATTCAATCACTCACTGCACTGTCACTTTCTACACTCACAACTGTAAATTCAGCTGTAAATTCTTGTGTACATAGTAAGCCTTTTTTATTTTATACTATAGTAATTATAACTGTTTCCTAATGCATGCCCTTTTGATTCATACATGTTTCGGCATTAAGGTGCAACTTAAAACACTGAGCAATAATAAAAACAATAAGTTCCTATGTTTGTGAATTTGTTCATTGACAATGACAATAAACCTTTTCTGATTCTGATTGAGAGTTTTCTTCTATAAGATGGTGGACAAAATTAATGATGGTGGACAAAATTAATGAATAAAGAAAAAGACCAACGTGTGGGACATCCTAAGCATAAGTGGTTTTACACATCTGTGCATTGTAATAATTGTACATTTTTTGTTTTGTTATGATTTTAATGCCTTTGTTCCTGTTCTGTAAAGCCCTTTGTAGCACATTTCTTACACAAAATAATTCAAATAAACCTTGCTGTATGAAGTGAATCGTGTACATGCTAAGTTGAAAAAAGTATTTGAAAATATTATCACAACCACTGTACATGTTTTTGAATTGTGTTTTTATACACCCACATACACAATAAGCCAATGTACAGTATTTGTACACAAAAGAATAATTGTCTGCCAATACATTCAGCACCAAGGACACAGGTATTATATAAAACGTATCATTCGTTCTCCATGCTCAAAAGCATATCTGCACTCCAATGGATGCCGTAGGGATAATTTCAAGAATGATCAGTTATTTACACCTTATTTTTGTTGGCTTGGATTTTATGCTAAATATTGACATTCACTAAAAATATCCAGTGTTTCAAAATTAAACAGTTTAAGCTTAATTGAATCACAGTTCTTTCATGCCAGATTTCAGCACCAAGGACAGTGGCACTATTTTTTCCCCCTTTGTAATAGTCAGAGCTTTTAGCACTACGGACACCACATTGCTTTTGATCAAGGGTTCTATCTGCTGTATACAACCCACTCTTCATCCTGGTGCCTTCATTATTTTTTAAATTTCATTAACACATTTCTGATGGCAAACACAGGCATGGGTTGGCATGGCAACACAGAATGTGCCAAGTCATGAGTGGGTTATCTTCAAGGGTCACTCAAGGTATCAAAATTGCATTTCACAGTTTTCCACAAAGGACGGACCATTATTTTTGCTTTTTGTCAAATCACTTATGCACAAGTGGCAGTCATATTTCAAAGTTTACGTACAAGTATGAAAGACAAAAGGCTCTCAAAGACAAAAAGGCGACATGCCAAAAATCTGTGGGAAGAGCAAAAATAATCAAATAGTCTCTAGCGAAGCGAATGGGCGTACACAATACAACACTGCATAGTTGGCTCTCTCTGCCACTTCTTTGCCAGTACTTTAATTAGAACATATCTTCCAGAAATGGCTTTTAATTTTACAACTTGTCCCGAAGAGAGTGGGTGTTAATATTGTGGTGGAGTGAAAATAGGCTTGGTTTCCTTTAGACTTGTCTTGTATCCATTGTATCAGATGAGCACGATAAGGTGCTGTGTAATCCAGCCCTGGTACACTACTGATAATCTAATCGGCTTTTCAGAAAGAGATTGTCGAAGCCATAGGTAATGCCATTACAGCACAAAGCCAGTGAAAATGTATAGTAAAAGCCTGGGTCATCATGTTGGTCAGAGGAGCTGAACTTGCCTTGCATAAAAAGCTCTGAAGCGTATTGGTATAATGGGTGGCTAGTGTCTTGTCAGCAAATTTGATAAAACAAATCATGCATTGCATTATGAATATGTGCACATTATCTGTGGTCATAAAATAGATACAAATTATTTATCCAATGCTGCCTATTTGAGCTAAAAGTAATACATGTTATGTACGCTGACACATTTTACTTATACTTTAAAATATCATATGTATACAAAAATTCCCTTCTCATGTGTGTGGTTTAAATTCTTCCAAACTCGTGTCCTCTACCAGAGGCCAGGGAGTTTGAGGGTTCTGTGCCGCATCTGTACTGTCCCTAGTGCTTCACTTTTCTGGATTGAGATGTTTCCTGTAGCCTCTCCTCCAGTTTGGGGGCCACTGCCCTGAGTGCTCCGGTCACCGCAGGTGCTACTGTCCTCTTCACCTTACACATAGTCCAGCTCTTCTCTGAGCCCTTGGTGTTTCTCTAGTTTCCTTTTTCCTGATGTTGCCATCACTTGGTATTGACACGTCAACCACGACGACTTTCCTCTGCTGTTTATCCACCACCATTATGTCATTACCATTCAGTTAGTTTTCAAGAAAATCATAATTAAAAAATAATGATAATAATAATGATAATAATAATAAAAAACAACTGAACAAAATATTCACAAATAGTGTTATTCCTTCTTACATAGCCCATTGCAATGATTGGAACCAGCCTTACAAACAATTGCGACAAAGCAGGATAGGTGGTTGGCAAAAGTGAAAAGGTGTTTGGTATTATTATTTGTTATTGTTTCGTTTTGTGTATCCCCCCTCTTGTTTCAGTACAGCATGTGTGTGGCAAGGGGCGTGGCAGGGGGGCGTGGCAGGCTTCGCACAAGGCTGCAGACGAGACATAACTGGATTCATCATTTCATCCACCTGCAGTACGTCAGACCGGTCTTCTCACCACCACCGCCAGATGATTCCATCACGTTCAGTAGTGCTCGTGATGGCCAAATGAAGCCTCATGAACCATTTGCCAATTGTATCAATACAAGCGTAGATGCTATCAAGGTGTTTCATTTGCCCCACAAAATGTATAGCATCTAAAGGGATACAGTGTCATAAGCCAAATAAAAGCATATTTCAATATCGCATACTTCCACACTCCAAACAAACACGCTACATGTTAGCCACAAGAATGCAGTAATAACTCATATCTGATATAACTTTATTTTTTAGGTCTAACACAAACCACACATGACTCTGAACTCTGTAGCGTCAACAGAGCTCGGTCGAGTTGAATCACTTTCTAAACCCCTTCAGCACTTCACAAAACACTGATGTCACTTAATGGAAACAATACAAGCGACACGCTAAGCATTTATCAACGCTATATTTGATCAGTAATGTTGCCCAGTGGGTGTCTAATAGGCAACACATCCAAAAATAAAATCATAATAAAAAACATATCACTCATACAAAAGTTCTTGCTGGATCAAAACAAAAATGCATATTTCCCTAGTAGGCCACGTTTTTATTGAAGTGAGAAAATGGCCTGGGGACACATCAGTCTTATCTGAAGTTGAACTAGATATAGAATGAGGTTGTGTAATTTAAGCAACACAGTAAATTAAGCAATGACGTCATATGCACAATGAAGCCTCAATTTTCATTGGTCACATGTTTTTTAGAAGACCGAAGCAAGCCTCAAAGCAGGGCTTCATCTGACACGCCCCCTTTTACTTGTTAATCGATGCTTCAACTTCAGATGACCTATCACTAGGTAGTGCTGCCTGATTTTTCGGCTTTTGTACTTAACTTGTTTTTGAATATGAACTTACCTGCTGCTCCTCGTTTGTCCAGGTCCTTTTTGTGTCTCGCTCCAGCTCCCAGTGTCATCTTGCTCCTGTTCTGTGCTCCAGCACAGTTGGCCTGCTCGCTGCCTCCACTGCCTGCAGTATGAACTTTTGTAAAAAATAAACTGTTAAAGCTGCCTCAGTCTCGTGACTCTGCATCAGGGTTCAGCCTGTTCTTATGATGTTACTGGAAGATATATTTTGGTTGGCCATGGACTGTATATGTTTTAGAACTTTTTATTACACGCCTACAAAAGTGCTGCAAACAATATTATTCGTGGGAGAACCAAGTGATTTTTAAGAGAAGCAAAAGTACTAGTATAAATGCTGTTTTATTTTGTTACTGTTTTGGAAATTTATAATGTGCATGAAATGAATAATGTTAAAGGAATCGGAAGATGAATAAAGATTACGAGAGAGGGCAGGAAAAGGAGGAGTGGACAGCAAAGGAGAGTTGTCTGTGGATTTCAGCTTTAATGCTGTCAGCTGGAGATGACTCAGAAATGAAAATCTCGCCAAACAAAGCCTTTGCCATCATCAGAGAAAATGTTAAACTCAACCTTGGAACATTCTGAATGAAATGAAAGGGAACTGTGCAACTTAAAATGGCTTCTTAAAATAAGGGTGGACTGTTGCTCTGAAAATTGTGAAGATATATTTTCCTGAACATATAAGCTACTTCACCATATCTCAATGAAATCACTGGTGAGTTCATATGTTCACTGAGGTTCGTGAGCAGGCCACGCCTCCACCTCCATCTTTGGACCCCACCTCTATTACCACGTCTAAGGCCTCAGTCCCTGCTTGACTCTGTTCTCTCAAACACACCGTCACACAGCGCACATTACCGCCAGTCTCAAATCGTCCATTTGCATCATGGACCCAGATCTGTACATCAACCTATCAGAATTGGTTAATTAAGGTTATTCTTGTGAAAGATCACAACTATCCCTAAGAACCCGAAATATTTATCAACAATGAACCAAAAAACCAACAGACAAAGCGAAAGACTTGAGCCCTGTGCTGCATCGTCAGCTGACACGGTAGATGTGTTCGGTCACGTGACTTTTCTTAAAGTGACACACAGAGGACACAGCTCGACACGGCAAAATGAGTCCGAGTGCAGATACGTGTCAAGCTCTAAACATTATGCCATCACTATCATACTGACTAGTTTGCACCTTCTCCCTCTCTGCCGCCTCATGGCCTACTTCACAAAACCGTCCAGCAGTGCGCTCTCCACAAAACAAGCACCCTTCTGTCGCCGTCAGCCTCAGGCCTTGGAGTACACAACCATCTCTTCCGGGACCAGGCTCCTCCACATACGAGACTGGACCCTGGCCAGCTTGCAGCACGAGCTTAGTACGACAACAAATCTAAGCTTTTCTAGCTGTATTCTTTGTCTCATGCTTCATTCTCTGCACTCACCACCTCTAACACTCCATTTTTGGGTTCCCTGACAGCTCCGATCCACCCTGCTACGCTTGCTCCAATCCAAACCTGGCCACGCTCGCTCTGCCTTATCAATTCTCCTCATCCACTTGTTTTGTTCATCGTGGATGCTCATCGCAGATCACCCTGTTGTATTATCGGTCGCTATCTCCTATTTCATTCATTCCCCACAGTTGTCTGCTGGGCACAAGATGCCCTCTCCAGAGTCACCGTGCACGCCACTGGGCAAGCCACTGAGATGTCTTTTTCAGAGTCACTCCGCGGGCACACTGAGTGCACCGGTGCCTACTCCATAGCCACCGGTCTCCAGGATGCCCTCTGGTTCTCTTCCATCTCCCCTTCGATCCACTTTTGCTCTTACCCCGGTGCAGAGGAAGTCCTTGGTTGCCGGTACTATTGGCCACTTATGCCACGACATCAGCATTGTCCGTAGTGCTTCATCCTTTCTTAACTCATTCCTTTGGGGGTCCCGAAACGGCTAGGCAGATTGATGAGACGAATCCTCCACCCTGAGTCTCACTTCCCAGCTATTGGTGTTGCAGTTCGAGCCGCCTCACACCATTAAATAATTGTTATTCGCATATCTTGTTGGTTGCGTTGTCCTTGCTAATGAATTAATTACAACTAATTGAAAAAGAAGAGCAATTAGACGCGAAAGGTCGTATGGTTACACAATCATCATAAAAAAATGTATTATATCTGAGAAAGAACATAGAATTATACAATACAAAAATGTAAATGTTAATTTGTTAACTTAACAAACATTCATTGGAATTGTATGTTCTTTCCATCGATTTTAAAATAATATTGATACTGGCAAATAACTCAGGGACAAATATTGGATTCATAGTAATTGACATGACAAACATATATATCGGACCAACCCTAAAATGCTAATCAAGCCTATTACAACTTGCATCACACGATGCCACAATAAGTACGTCTACTTCTACTACAATTATAAATATAAAATAAAATACTTAAATGTGTACTTATGCTGTATCTCATGTTGTTATGTTATATTGCTGATGATTTATATGTGTGGGGTTAGAAGATTTTCATTACTTTTGTTTTAATTTAACTGCAAAATAGACTTTCTACCTTGCATTATTTCGCCAATGTTTTGTTTTGTTTTTTCTGTGAAGCATCTATTTATGCTGCAACCCCAAATCTAAAAGCAGCCATGCTAAAGCAACAGGCTACATCCTGAGCATTGATCACATCTGAGGTGATGTGGAGCTGTGTTCTGGTCCCCACCATCGGCCTGGTGCACAGCTGCTCTGACAGGAGTGATTGATGATTCGGAGGGGACAGAGGACTCCTTTTTGCTTTTTTGTTTGTCACGCCTTGGCCCGACTGAGGTAATTTGAAACTGTTGAATCGGTAACATGCAAACTTCAATGATACACGCTGCTGACTGCGCGATAAGTGTGCCCTCTGCTGCACCAGTGAAGTATATGGGATTGACTTATTAGCTCGCCGCGTGGAGGAACAAGCGCGCTGAACCATAACCTAGTCAAGTGAATTTATTTGACTGTAGTCAGCAGGCTACAGAGGCTTTTGAGTTGACGAGAGCACTCAGGGAGCTAGCAGCACGCAGGCACCAGACTGTATTTGGATGTGTCACTTAATCTTTCTGGAGAGGAATAAATCATTGCTAGACTTTATCCAGACCATTACGCTTGGGCCGTTTAGCAACAGCCGCAAACAGGGGAGTGGAGACAATAACAAGACCTTTGATTCTCACCTTAATGGGAACATGATGAACACTTCCGTCCGGTCAACAAACTATCTGGAACCAAGTCATTTGTAAGCTATTTTTGGAATGATTTTGGAAAGAGTTTCTGTAAACGCTTCACTTTCAAGAAAAAACATATTTTTGTTATCTGCACAACATTAGTAACAAACATAATAGTGGATTTTATCAAGGAGGGATGGAATACCAGGTTGATTGCCGTATAATACATTTGAAAACAATATTAAACAAAGAATAAACTGCACGCCTCAAATGGCTTTTTAAAACTGTAGTTATCTGTTTTTTGCAAATTAACTCTGTTGCTTAGTAAAATACAGGAATTGCTCTATAATAATAAAATAAATCAAAGGTGCACTGCATAACAATTCTGGCGGCGGGTACGTCACCCGCTTGTCTCCATTCACAGTATGTTATTGCTTTGCCTGGAATGTTCCACAGTATGCACTTTTAAAACATGGTTCCAATCAACAGATCCTGATTAGCATTTACAGGGTTGTGATGGGCTTTTGAAATATTCTGTTAAACGATGTTAGAGCAACTCTTTAGGCACACATTTCCTCAGTGCCACCTCTCATGAGAACATTTTAGACACAATGTTGAGTTGTAGCTTGTTCAAATGAAAGCAGCATCAATATCTTCTAAGAAATGTGCGGTTGCCATTTTCAAATATGTCAATGAACTCTTTCTAAAAGCTGTGCCTACAATGAGGAATATACTTTCCTTGATTTTCTGTTCAATATGGTGCTCTTATAATTTAGCGACAGAACCAATATATGTCCTTTTCTAAAACATTCTACTCAGACTAATAATTTCCTTCAACCCTGATGTCAAAGTAGTTTCTTTGTTTGATATGCGATGACTAAAACTTTTTGGGAGGTAACAATCTTTTGTGCACCCCCATCCATTTTCCAATAAAAATCACACTGTTGGATTTTCATCTTTGGGTGAACAAATGACTTAAACGAAAGGGGGGAGAGGATCTTGCCAAGCCAATTAGGCAAAGCAATAATGGATTTGCAAGTCACCAGAGGAAGCGCTTGCCCTCTATTTAAATAGTGGAGATAATTACAGTTATATCTCCAAAATTGAGTATCAGCGTGAGTGAATGAATTTGGGTGGGAGGGTTCTCTGTTAGCCTAAAATAGCAGGTCGGATTAAGAGACAAAGGCAGCTGGGAATAAAGTCAAATTGACTATTTAGTAAGTTACATACCATTTAGCAAGTTACTTATAGAGTTCAAGTCATGATTTTTAAATAATGGTTGGAAAATACTGATATAAATTGTAAATAAAACTAAAAGCATTAAAAAAAAAGAAAAGGAAAAACAGGTATTTCACAGCATTTCCATTGCATTTGCAGCCATCATTTTAAATTTCCCAAAAATATTTATGATAATGCCCTGAATAGAGGTGGAGGCAGTTCTCAAATCAGCACATCAACATTGCAGTCTTGAAAGATTCTTAGCTCTTGGGGTTAGGGTTAGTTTACTATACACTATACCATAGCTGGATATAATTGTACTCAAGTAAGTGCTTTTGAGATACTTTTTGAAGTAACTGAAACATTGTCCAACAAATAAAACATTCATTTGGAGAAACTACTTTGAACTATCTGAACGTTATAACATATGTATAATTTGATGTTAATGTCATTTGAAAAGACAACAATTAAATAATGCACCAAATAGACTAAAATGAGACAAATGAAATCATATCTGAAGGAGCGGCGCAAGAAAAACATGGTTTAATCAAGTAATACAATTTTCCTCAAGTAAGGGTAAAAGTAAGTAAAGTGAGTCCTACCCATCGCAGACTCCTTCTACTACTATTATACTTCTGCTTCTACTACTACTCCTATTTTAAATTCTCAACTTTTCGGGGATCCATATTTTCTCCAGCTCCAGTTACATAAAGTGACTGTGCTGGAGACTTGTGCTTTGGTTAGTTGGAGGTTGAAAGATTGCTGGTTGCCTGGGCAGGGCCTAAGTCTGGGCACTGGATCAGTCAGTGGATTTGCAGGCTGGTGGCTAAAGCTATCCTCTAGGTGGACGGACAGAGCAAGGCGTCTCATTGTGGAACCACAGAGAGAGAGAAAGCGAGAGGAAGGGGTAGAGATCGAGAGAGAGAGAGAGAGAAAGAGGATTTACCGATCCCCCAGTGGACTCCTCAATGGCCCAGATGGAGAGCCCAAAAAAGGCCCGGACTCCCGTGGCATGGAAAATAGATTTTGCGCAGTCAGGAATATGTTGGGCTTATTACATAAATAATAAGAGCGGCAGGGTTCATTTTCATCTGTCAGTTTGACATTAAATTGGGACCACTGAGAGTTGAAACATATTGTCTTTCCAAAATGGCATCTGTTCATTTTAAGGCGCACTATGTAACTTTTCAGGTGAAGGGTCCCGCTTTGTCTATGCGGAGACGTCAGTGCTTTGCCTAGTGCGATCCGTAGCATTACATTGCAGTTATCTATCTCCACGGATACAAGCTTGCGCCTTTAAAACGAACACAGGGATTCCAGAAACTAAAATGAAAAATGGATGTTTCGTAAGAGTCATACTAGTGGCTTCCTATCTCATTTTGCTTGGTTGTTTACAGGCCGCTAAGAAAATGCTGACACCGATTTACACCGTCATTGCATCAAGCATCCAAGGTAAGTACATAAGCTCTTTTTGCCGTATTACCCAACAACCATTTCTCAAGCTCTTTTCTCAAAAGCATATTTTACCTCTTTTACCGAGAAACTAACAGATCCGTCCCCGGCTGAGTTTCACCATTTTGCATTCCCTGTCTCCCTGATTTTGTCTTTGTTCGAGCGGGTTGAGGGCGACCAACATGTTTACACCAAGCAACAAATTGGTAGTGTTTTTGAATGAGTCCATTGTCTATTTTGGAGTGGTGCTTGTTGGTCAAAGACAGTAGTATTTGCATGTACAAACACAAAGGGTCGTTGATTCAATTGAACCTTACCTAAGTGGTGGTTACGCTTTTATTTACGGTAATAGAAGTGCACTGGGAAATGCATTTTTTTATAAGACAAAGATATGGAATCAAAACAACACGCCTTTTAATATTTTTTAGCTTACCCTAACTGTATTATTCATTTTGATAAGCTGATATGCTCATTCACTAAAAGCAAATGTGGACTTTATTGATGGCGTATTTGACATCTAATTTCTTTAAATCTTCTTCGGATGGGTTTTGACATCAGTATTTGGTAGTTGAATTATTATCCCGCTCGTTCTGCGAGTCCGTTATAGCGGCATCGTCATGTCAAAACGAATATTTATCACACATTGGTCTAAATAAGTGCAACTTTCTCATACTTTTTGCCTTTCGCTTTCGTGCCAGTATATTGACACTTAGACATTTTCCTTTTTGTAGTTCAGTTTTCATGTTCTTAAGCAAGACTTCATAAAAAGTCTTCATAAATCATCAGACTTCAGTCATTTAGCGGCTGATCTAATGGGAGTTGGGGTTCATGCTGAGTGTGAAAATGTCATCACGTTTGACACGGCAGATAAACAAAACTGTTTGGTGTGTCACATAAAGGCAATGCGTTATTTTTGAAACACTGATGGCAACAATGTGCACTTTTCAGGTTAAAATAAAATGAATCCCTGGAGCGAGATTCAATTTTCCTCTGATCAATAACTGTATATTGTTTCACACTGCAAAGATCTACAAGTCATAGATTTATTGATCGGGAAAGTGTTCCATTAAGTAGTCTTTTCATCTCAGACATCAACATGCTCTTTCTCTTGTCATTTAAGCAAATGGTCCTTATCATCCTACCATTGACTTGTCATGTTCAAAGAGGGGGTATCACACTTATTTGGGTTAATAATTGTTAGCAGCGAGATCACCATCTTAACTTTTGTTGGTTTTATGTTATGTTTACCAAAAACAACCTATTCAAAAGGTTTAAATTTGTTTGTTTTTGACGCACTGAATCTCCCGTTCCTCCTGATCCCAGCACTATGTCACTCCCCCTCTGGAGCATCAGCACAACAACGTTATGAAGGTAATAATAGTAATAAGTAATAATAGTACTCGACACAAAGGAAAGCATTTTAAAAGTATCATTATTATTTGCATGCAAAGTAAATGTTTTCCAAAACAAGTTGAAGCCTCATCAGACTTCTCTTTATTGTTGGGAGGGCATTCTTCTTTAGAGTCCGTGTTTTAATTAGTCCACTATCCAACAAGCTTTTGTTGAAGAAGCAGTCCTTTGTAAACTGGTGTAAACAAACAAAGCACTCTGTTTTTGGAGACATGCTAAAAAGAAAAACTCGAGCCACTTTTCATTGAGTTGCCGTCTCTGAGAAGCGTGAAAAGACTGGTCATCCAAATGCACTTTCTTTTTGGAGATATTTTAAAGAAGCCGAAAAGAAAAGTAGTATGAATAACTGTGTAAGCTGAGCAGAGCGCTCCTGAATGTAAGACGCACCAATGAAATTTACAAAGAAAAAATACATTGTACATACGCCTGTCAATAAGCCGCAGGTGCCAACGTTGTAACATGAGATATTTACACATAAAGATGGTCCACGGTAGTGAATTCTCATTTCAGTGCGGGGCGGGTAGTAAAATGCCGACCGCTGTATCATATGTCCGCATTAGACTCATTTCTCAGTGAATATGAGTCGGATTGTAATAAAACACACAGTTATTTGAAGCCAAGAAAGTCTCATATCAATGCCGCAGGATCTAAACTGCAGACCGTTGCGTATCGCATGTCCGCGCTCCGCGTGTGTCTTTGCGTTTCGCCGCGTCTAGTTTCACTTCCGAATATGAGTCGGATTGTAATAAAGCACAGCGTTTTGAAGCTTAAAATACCACTGTCTACAGTGTCAAACGCTTACAATTCCCGCTAGAGTGCCCCCCGGCGGCCACTAGCCAGTAAAAATCTATAAATTAGACGCACCGTTGTATGGGCCGCAGGGTTCAAAGCGTGGGGAAAAAGTAGCGGCATAAATTCACAAAATTACGGTAGATGTCTGGCAAAACGTGAAGCAGGTTTGTGAAAATAATTTCACTTGTTTTCTTTGTCAGCACCAATGGGTGTACATTTTCATGTGGTTAAGTCCGGCAATTACAGAGCTATAAACCATAAACCAGCGAATTATACCATAGAGAAGGAGTCCTCCTGACATTCATGAAATGGAAAACATTACATTTGGACTTAATTTGAAAATGGACATATTTCACATACTTTTCTGAAAATATATTTGACGTACTTTGGGTTCAGTGTGGCATGATTTTTCTCTTCTTTTTTCATTTATGGCTGCTGTTGGGTGTCTTTTTATTTTGGTTGATGTCTCTCTCTGGTCGTATTTTGTTCTACTGTGTGTTTTTTCTTTTGTTATGAATTTGAAAAATAAAAAGACATATAAAAAAAGAAAATTAGTTCTCCAACTCAAATGTACACTTTTTGCTTGCTTTTATTACAGTATATCACATGAACCCAAACTATGTGCTGAAACATTTCATTGAGTTCCACTGCAAGAAGCGCACTCTAACTCTTATTAATAGTGCCACAAACACTCAATAATGCCAGGTTCAGGGAGAGAAAAATGTTTTTCTTGGTTTAGAGGACTTGTGCTTTGCCCTGACCCCACGGCAGTCCACACCTGAGTCCAACACACTGTGCAGTTCTGCGGCTTAAGGCGGCTGAGAGCAATTTAAAGAATAAATGCAGGAGCACCAAACAGGCTAACCTCAACCTTTCTCATTGATTTGAGGAGGTGGATTTAATCATAACCAGAGGGAAGCTGTGGTAATTTGGCAATGTTTAGAAGATGGATTAAGCATATATCTTCCAGCAAGAATGTATGAACATATTGAATGACTAAGATTCAAATCATTATGTAGTGAATAATAAAACATTACAGTTGCAGTCTGGCTATAGTGTTGACAGGCGGTTGAGGTAATTACAGTTTTCTAAATGAGAAAAGGAGAAATTAAAAAGGTAGAATGCAAAAGAAATACTTGTGTGGAAGTTCTGGTTGTGTTTAATATAGAGCCATGTCATAATTTTGTCTCGCTGGAATGGACATTTTGACTAACTTTAATGTTTGAAGACTATTCATTTCATTAAAACACATTATTTTTTTTTTAAATGTGCAAGTTTTCTAATTGTGGAGCATGTTATAATTTGACTTCCTGGTTGGACTTGCACGCAGAGGTAACTGTTGCCAAGGAGTAAAAAAGGGCGCAACAAATTCAACACAAGGTTTCATTTGACAAATACTGATGAAAATGTTTGACCAGCCCAAAAAAAGACGTCCCTTGTGCTTAAAGTCTTCCTGCATTTAGGATTAAAGTGTGTTTTGATGTATGGATTTCTTTTTTTTTTTTTTTTTTCCATCACTGCTATTTCTTATAAGTTTCAACTTTTTTTCTAAACTGAGAGGAGGGAGCGAATGGTTAAAGTAGGGTAGGGACAGGAAGACGTGGTCTGCTCCAAAACCTAAGATATAACTAAGCATTTTAGTAAAAGTACAGATTACTGAACATAAAAATAAATACAAAATCGGTGGGAGTAAAAAAAAAAAAAATGTTTGGAAAAAATAGGAATTCTTCCGCAATAGGTCCCAGAGAGCATTCTCCAGCTGAACTTGAAAAATTATTTTAATTACATCTGTTTGTAATACTTCCTTCTAATGGCTTACAAACTGAAACTTTTCTCTCGGGCTGGATTTGACAAACCCAGTCATGTTTTCTTCATTATTAATTTGGGATTACTCTGAATCGGTTTTCAGGTGATTGAGCTGCTACTGTGCATTTTCTATCGCCTCGCCTGTTCTAGCCCTGGAATAAGCGGGTGAATTTCCATTATTTCCGTTGGGGGCCACGTTGGAGGGAAACCATACGTAGCTTTTGAATCCCAGCGGACCAGGACACAATCAGTGGCTAGCAGCTGTTTGCGCTGGATGCTAGGTGCCGCTGCCTGCTGCTGTCAACGCGTTCCAAGACCAACTATTGGTTACATTCAAAGAAGGTTCAGCCGGAAGCATTGGAATAAATAAAAAACATTAAAGGAACCACCCCTGGACTGGATTTAAAACAACAGAAAAAAAAAAGAAAGAAAAAAAAAGCACATGTGAGGAAAGGAGAAATACAGAGATTATGTCGGTGCAGTGAATGGTTAAAGAGAGACTGTAGTTTCTCTATCATGGTGCGACATTAGAGTGAGTGGGAGTGCGACCATATCAGCATGAGACATGTGTCTCACTCATGGTTCAAAATCAGGCACAGGGCCTTTTAAAGTTTGGATTTTTCAATGTATATTTTAGGTTTAGCTTCGGTGAGTATTGTCAAGTAAATAAATAAATACAGCATAATTTTGAGTAATTGTATTCTGGTAAAATTATTCTTTTATTTGGTGGGATTAAGAATAAAGTTATTCAACTCGGCATTTGTTTATAACATTTAGGCTTCAAACCCAAACATGAATCTGTGTATGTGTGTACGCAATTTTCCCTTTCCTTCTCTATTCAGTGATTTATAAATATGAAATTACAAACATGATCCTTGTCTTAATCCTGTCTTAATTCTTTTTCTTTTTACACTATACATCATCATTTGACTTGGTGTGAAAGTCATTCATTACTCAGAACGGTTTGATTGGACTGGCTTTGTTTTGTAGCAATACTTTCTCAACATTCCAGTTGCATTCCAAGAGCATGTTTTGTATTTCATTTTTGTGGTATTCTACCGCAAGCCATTTCCATTTACGCAGAAAGCTAAATTCTCTGCCACATTTTGTCAATATTGGAAAAAACTTATTGTTTTTGGTGGACTCTTTTTGTGGCATTTTATAAAAAATTTTGCTGTGAAAAGGTGTACTCAGTGTTGTGATGGTAATATTGTGCATGCATTCAGGAAAACATTCATATATTGCCCACCTCTATTATGTATCTTGGGGGTTATTGGCATTTACATGTTTTGTTTTGGCCACGTATGGACAATAGACATTGTTTTGTCCATTTTCTTTCATTCTTTGTTATTATTATTTTTATATAATAAAGTCATGTTCGTATTTGTATGTAAAACAAAATTCGTTTTTTAATTTATTTTAGATTAAAAAATTTACATTACGGATACGTAAGCATTCAAGTTGAGTTTAACGGTGAAATTAAACGTTTCGATCATATAGGTTGTAGCAGTGATAATTACAAACATCTATGATTCCCCATTGTGAATAAATGGAAGAATTGTTAGATAATAGTTTGGGGAAAGGTTGACATTTAGGTTGTACATTGTTCACAGTCGTTTTGGTGGACACAAACACCATATGACTCCAAGTGCATTCTTATTGAAATCCAGTTAATTAGTAATTAAATAAAAAAAGCTTCCACTGCTAATAGCTGTTATCACAGAGCTAATTTTGTATCACAGCAGGTTGCCACGGTAATTCACCAAATATCAAATTGAAATGTTCATTTATGTGTGATTGTTAATTGAAATAGAAGCTCGGAAATACATTTGTTAGCGGTTCAGACTGTGGACAGCTTCTATCACTAATGTTTCCAACCCCATTCCTTTAAATAAAGAGAGGTTAAGGAGAGTTACAAAAAAAAAAGTCAACCAGGGTGTTTCTTCCTCCCGGAGGTAATTACATATTGATTCGAGTCACTAAAGATCTAAACAGTGACAGTGCATTCCGTTTTATCTTAAAAGTGAACTGGCCTGTGCACAATCTTGCAGTTGGTTGGGCTGAAGAGAAATTATATTCTGCTAATTACATTTTCAGTCAGACTGCCGCACTTTAGGCCTCCTCTTGTTATGGACCTGATAATTAAACGTCAGAGGTCTTTCAACAGTGTTGGCTGAGTGCTTTGTTCATCCAAGAGGGAGTTTTTGGGTTTTTTTCATACTAGCGAGACACAACCTTCCAGTTTCACACCAACTGTTCCACTGATCTAACAGTGCCTTCTTCAGACTTGTACAATTGAATTAAAAATGTGGCCGCTCGACTTTACTCCACAGCACAGTAATACAGTATCATGGCAATACAAGGGAAATGGCATGATAACATATTGTAACACCATGTCCATATTAGAGAAAAAGAAAATACTACAATTTACATTCTGGGTTAAAGTCATTGTAAAACTTTGCTCAAGGGGCTAGATAACTCTGACTCATGCAGAAACTTCAGCTGAATAGTTGTCAATCAGAAAACATCTAAGTGCAAAGAACTGTAATGCTGTTGGCAAGTGCTTTTGAAAGTGGGATACAGGAATTATTGATGGTACAAAGGATGTTTTGTATTCCAGGACTAATCAAGGTCCTTTGCTTTGTTTACACTTCAGTTCAGTGCGGTTTTGTTCAGTCAGTGCTACAAACTATGTCTCCAATAAAGTATGCTTTATTGACTTATTCCGTATTGTATGTGTTATTGTATGTGTTATTGTATAATTTATTGATGGTTTTATTGACATTTTATTTTGATATTCTGTACTTGTTTTATGTATGTTTTGTGGACACAGAGTACCCAAGAAAAAGAGAGCTTCTCTCATTAAGATCTTCCCCTGTATGTATGAATAAATAATTAAATAAAAATGGTCCCATCCAATGCTGCTGGGGCATTTGTGAACACAGTACAGCGCCCAAAAGGGCCCATGTGCCGGTCTTGTGGAAGGCTTTGTCAGGATAAACTTGGATGGAGAATTTTTCCAATTGTGCCTGTTTTATGTTGATTGGGGAAAGCAGACAGCCAGGAGGAAACCCACACAAACACGGGGAGAAACTCCCCGGTGACTTGGCTGTTAGCACGTTAACATGACGTCTCCGAACCCAGTAAATGAATACAAATACTGTACTCTTTCATTCCAAGCATTACTTTCTAAAATGTCTTCTTTCAATTCAAAATTGAGTTGAAGCAGAACTTTAATAAACCAATCTATGATAATTTTGTTGCTCCACTTTCGGCCCAAAACGAGCAATTTCTTCTTGCAGTCAGGTGAATTAAACTGTGCATAAATCTTCTAAATTAACACAGCCTACCCAACAGCAGCTTACTCCGACAGAAACAGACATCATTTTACATTTTAATCTTAAAATACATTTACAAGCTCCCACTCTCTGGGGAGTACAAGATGGATTATCAGTAAGGGAAAATGGTTGCCGGCATATTTCAAGATAACACACATCTTATCTAAGATTGAAAAAGAATATAGTAAAACATATTTCTTTAATTGAAATCAAGAAAATCTAAGGCTGGCTCTCTTGATTCAAAGTCAGCTTTTTGTGCTATGTTGCTCAACAGCAATTGGGCAAGAAAAGTCACTATGTTCTCTAAATATAAAGTAGAAAGTAATTGCTTGTCTTAAAAGTTAAGTTAATAACATACTATACAGTGAACTATTAAACAATATGAATGAAAAAGTTAAGGATTTCACTCCCAATAATTGTGAGTTGGTGATCTTTCTTCCCACAATAATTTGAAGTTGTGATATAGACAGAGGCAGAAAGTGAGCATTTAGTATCCAAACATCCTCACAAATCATTTAAAACTGGAGAAACAAATGGCAGAGATTTGATTGGGGTGGACAAAAATCTAATTTGGAGGGCAGGACAACAGTCACCGAAGACTTCAAGCGCATTTACTGGTTTGGACCTGGTTTGAACCCAGATTAAGCTGGATGTCCACTGCATGATTTATTTTGTCTCAATAAGATTTATGGATGTCACACCACAAGACGAGATGAGTTTAAGACGTAAGGCAGAGCACGGTCACGCGATCAGTCGAGGCGATGGCCAGAGTTTGTCAGGGCGAATATCAGGCTCTAGCTCCATCTGGGAAAGTGCAAAATGCATGGGTCAAATGTAGACATAAATGTAAAGTGTACCTTAACCATAAATGCTATGTTTTTGCCCACGACCCATGATTTTGAGCCACGGTCAGAAATATTTCATCGCAGTGGACATCCAACTTTACCACAATTACCACAAATTGAGCGGTGGTCAAAATTGCATGGCGGATTGGTAGCTTAGAACGATGGGAAAATCATATACATTTTAATCCCAAAACTAGCCGTTGTTTTATGACGGTTACATCACAATGTAGAAATGTCTTTATGTTCCATTTTTACAACCATATTTGACATATACATTAATAACTAACTCTGCAGACCCACAGTAATTGTTAGATTTGATTTAAATGTCATCCGGAGCTGGGAGGTGTCAGGACTTTACAGAGGTACTTTGGGTGTACTTGCAAGATGATGTACTAGGAGCAAGATGAAGCGAGTACCACAGAGTAAAATGTGTCGCGATTTGGCCATCGTAGTGTTCTGAAGGGATGACATTTGAACTACTGATAAAACACAATGCCAATTAATGAGATAGTGAAAAACAACTTGCAATCAAAATAATTTTGCAAATGGTTAACAGAGCTGTAGTTTTAAAAATGTAGGTACACCGTGGTTATAAAAGTTTTATCTTTTGAATTTAATTTGGTAAAACAATTTGCACAAATCAAGTAGTACCATACTTTTTGGACTACAAGCCGTTACTTTTTTTCCCACTCTTTGAACCCTACGGCCCATACAATGGTGCGTTTAATTTATAGATTTTTACAGGCCAACAGTCACCGGGGGGCGCTCTAGCTGAAAGCTCAAGCGTTTGACACACTGTAGAAGAAGACGACAGTGGTCACTGTCCAGGGGACACGTCGTGTTCTCTGTATTTTAAGCTTCAAAACGCTGCGTGTTTTATCACATTGAGACTCATATTCACGGAGAAATTAGTCTAATGAGAAAGTGAATCTAGACGCGGCGAAATGCAAAGACACACGTGGGATGGATATACGGCAGTCTGCAGTTTAGAAACTGCAACATTGAAATGAGACTTCCGTGGCCTGCCCTGAACAGCGGATCAAAAGACAACCTGTGCATCACTACCGTGGAACATATTTCTGTGTAAATATCTCATGTTACAACGTAACACTCACTCTGTAAGTACAAGCTCAGCAGCAGATGAACCAGAAGTGAAGACACAGTCAAAAGTAAACCAGCTCGCACAAAGTAATCATGGACAGAGAGGACAGTAGGGACAGCTCAGACATGTTCTCGATGTGTTAAACTTCAAATTAATGCGCGTTTTATTTACAATCCAACTCATATTCACTGAGAAATTTGTCTAATTAGGCCCGAAACACAGCTGACCGCGGGGCGCCACAAGACCGCCGGTCCAAAAGACAACCGGTGCATCCCTACCGTGTACTATATGTGCAAATTTCTTATATCTCTATAACACATTTCTTTTTGTTTTTGTCATATCATTATGTACATTTGTTTTTGGGTTTTTTTTGGCCCTTGTTATGGACTTATACCTCTATATATGTCACATCTGCTGCTCATAATTAAGCAGGATGTACAAGAATAAACTTCAAAGTAAGACAGTAAAGATAAAATAAATAAAACAAAAAACATCTTGCCTATCCTATGTTAATGCCACACACTGTATGTGCTGTACACACATACAGCGTGTACAGCAGTATTCCTTGTGCTTCACTTTTTTTCACATTTTGTTATGCTACAGCCTTAAAAATACCAAAATAGGTTAAATTCATATTTGCCTCAAAATTCTACAAACAATACCCCTTCTTTCAAGTTGTACTGTAATTGACGTTCTTAGAATTTTTGGCAAATGTACACAAAATAAAAAATAAAATATAAACAACTTTCCGTCATGTGTTTTTTTTCAGGTTTATTCAACTATAATATAGTGTAAGTAGATGATCATTTTACATTTTGTTCATTGTAAACCCCAATATTTATCTAAAACACTTTTAAACTGTTAAAAAACTGCACCTCTTTGTAGTGAGGTGTCATTATTTGTGTCTCAAACGTGGCATGTGACATTTTAGAACCCTACAAAACGTATCCCCTGGGAGTCATTTTTTATTCATCGCAACTACATATACAGGGATGTGGGCGGGTCAGTGAAAACAGGAACTTTCTGAGCACATGATTACGGTACTCAATCTTTCATGAATCAATCAAAATACAACATTGAATAAACTAATGATGAGGAAACAATGTTGAAACAAGGTTAAAAGCTCATCAAAGTTGATTTAGCATGTCCCCACGAGCTAATGTTTGCTTGGTAAGTACATGTGAAAAGTTCAACCCTGCTAAAGGTTTGCCTCTGTGCCATTGGGCAAACACTCCCAAATAGCTTACCACAGAGGCAGTGAATAAATAACACACAATAACTAGATGTAAATTTGCTATGAGTAGAATTAGGTCTGTTTTTTGGTGCCAATATCAAGTTAACAACATTTCTTTCATGTTCATAACACTCACAAGTTCTTGCTAACATTTTCATGTATGTTTGAAAATAATGTGATATGCTTTAATTATATTATATTTGCAGGGGATAGTCTATTGTCTGACGTTCTACTCTCAGCAGTGCAAGAGGATACGAAGGAAAAGGGTACAGTAAGCCTTCTATGTGCCAAGATCGACTGTCGGACATCACAGGGTGAACCAGTCTATTGTCTTTGTGCACTGGGGCCGGTTTGCCAGCGCTTATTGTACGGAGTGGCAAAAAGTTCTAGGCCAAAAGATGGATTTGCAAAATAACAAGATGATTCAGCATGTCAGAGGCGCCCCATGAAATAAAGATAATATACCTCATTTAGGACAGAGCAATTTGAAGGATAGGCGCAGAGCTAAAAGATGGAGATGTGTGCAGTGTCAGCGGACTGCACGTACTGAGCAAAATTCGGTGTGTTTTGATAGAAAGAATATGCTGTGGATAGCTCATTATTTGGTCATTTTCATGGATGATTTGCAAAACAGATTACACCGGTGTACTGTATTAAATTCAGCAAGTTTGGGATCATTTCATTCCCAAAATGGTCTTTTAAGATTGGATTTATCTCAGCCCGCATTTAGACAAACGCTATTCATCCACACGGGAATTTACTTGGACACAGTAGCTCACACATTACAATATAATACAAAGTGCAAAATAAATGGTAATACAGTTCTAAATCATTAAAATATCAGTTTTACCTTTTGCCCTTTTAGTTTTATTTTTTCCCGTCTACAAAAATACAAATACTTTATGCCATGTATTTCCTCAGTTTCAGCATCATTTCTCAGACATAAGATATTCATAAATGTGCTTGTTTACTTCTCATTGACTACACGATTATATAAGGTACATTTCCGTCTCTTCGCCACCAAGTCTTTTGAGGATTATATAAGGCGTCTCTTTTGGCCCCCCTCTCCCAACTCAGAGCTGCGCAGCACCCAAACACTATAGAAAATCCCACTTTGGAGAATTCCCCATCTGTGTTTGAATCCAGGATTTAAAAAAATGGTTCTGTTTAGCTGTGCCTTTGATTGAAGGAATTATATTGGCAATTTACTATTTTAAAGTAATTTCTTATGCTTTGTCTTTGTCTTGTGATTTATATTGTACAGTAATGCGATTTGAATGTGTTTTTATGATTGTGAAACACCTTGAGTTACTTTTGTATAAACTGTGCTCTACAAACACATTTTTATTGATCAATTGATTGAGACATATGGTCCCAGAATGGCGGCTTCACACAGCTAAAGAGAGTCAAAAAGTGATATCACAGGTTTTTCCAAATATAATCCTAAATTTTACATGTGAGTGAAACCAATATCATTACATGTTCATCAAGAAGTTGAATTACCTTCTGCCTCTGTGAATTAAGATAAATTCATGACTTTACCATCTAGTGTTCTACCTAGTTTAGTCCTGGTTTAGTCTTTGCTTATACTTTCCATTTAATTCCGGTCGATTACTAGTTTAGTCCTTAGTTTAGACATTTAATTATACCCAAGGTGAACATGAATTATCTTGGAAAAACCTTCATGTCTTCACTTGCAGTTCTTTTGTGATGACCAGCAAGCAAAAGACATTACTCTGCAAGTCTGCGTGCACACCCCAAATCTGTCAAGAGCGCTTTGATAAGGACTTCTTTGTATTTGTCATTTTCCCTTGCTTTTCCATTCTCCTCTCCTCACCAACCCTTGTCGGCGAAGACTCTAAAATAAGAAATCCCTCTCTGCAGATATAATTAATCACTCTGGGAGAACAGCGCGTGTAATTATTTAGGTTAGCACAAGAAGTCCCCCCACCACCCCAGTCCGCATTGAAGTGCAGGTTTTTAGCGGGCATGGAGGTAATGCTAAGGCTACTAAATTGGAAACGGCATTGCGCGGCTAAATCGTACCCCAACCATGGTGAGTTGTTGCAGGGTCGATATTGAAAGTAGACAACATAAACAAAAAAAAAACTGCTATTGCACGTTATAGAAGCTAAAGCATTACTATTAGCTGTAATGGGTGTTTTGTATACTGCTCGCTTTGCAAGAATTGTTCAAGAAATGTACCTCGTGATACTCAAATACTTAGTATTTGTTTATATCAGTTCAAGATAGTTGGCCTCAGCTGCTCTGGTTCACTGAT